>CM046452.1:51732392-51982392 GCA_025506515.1 Flaveria trinervia | reverse complement strand
TCCACATACTCTACATCATTTGGACTGAAACACTCTAGATCATCAAAACAGTATTGAAAATCACCAGAGTGTCCACTTCCTAAGACAAAGGCACAGCTGTCCTAGAAGGAATTGTGTTGAGCCTGTTGAGACCTTGGAGTCTCAAGGAAAGTGATGTACGGTCCAGAAGAGCAGGATGGCTGTTGGTTGTATGTCAGGTATCGCTGGGGTTGTGGGGGTACTAAGCCTTCAGCAACCATTAAAGCGTTGCTAGCAGGAAGGCTCAGAGGTCTGCTTGTTTGGTGGCCCTTCTTACTCTCCATCTATAACCGGTATCCATTAAGGATGCCATAGAGTTCAGTCATAGTAAGAGTGTTCAAGTTCTTTGTCTTCTTGATAGAAGACACAGTAGAATGTCCATTCATTTGAAAAGCACTCATGAACTTTCTTGTGAGATCTCTAAGTTCAGGAGTGATCTTCACAGACTGAAGAGAAGAAATAAGATCCATGCACGTGAAATATTGCTGGCTGAGGGTCTTTCCAGCAATATAAGTGAAGTTCTTGAACTGCTGCTTCAGTGAGTCCTTCTTGGAGTTGTTGGAGCTTGAATACATCTGAGCAAATGCATCAAACAATTCTTTAGCAGAATTACAATGCTCAAACCCCACCATAATGGAGTTGGGTATTGCAGTCATCAGAATGGTCATTGCATTGCTGTCTACATCCATCTTCTTCCGGTCTTCATCAGAATAATCTTCAACAGCCTTTTCTATCATGGTACCGTTTCCACCGGGCACTGCCACCTTAGGTTTATACGGGCCGTTGACAATGGAGTTCCATTTTTTCTGTCTTGCTATCTGATAAAGTCTTCCATTCTTCTGCTCCAAGACCTAAAGTTTTCAGGAGTAATGATGGGAGTTTTGGTCATGGTTCCCATCTCTACTTCGGATTTGTTAAGGGCCGTTTTTTTGTGAGAGTTGTAAGGAAGAGTGAAAAATAGGTTGATTTGGATGGTTAGATCTCACAATCAAGAGCCTAAAGAGCTCTGATACCAATTGCAGGATCGATTAGTGTCACTAAACACTTGATTTTCTTTTAAACTCACTTAAACAACACTTGGATATCGTTATGAGTTACAATGATTTTCTCTTAAATAACACTTAAGCAAAGTCTTTAAGAGTTGATAACAATATAATAAGTAATAATCAAACACAAGAAGTAATTTTCAAGGTACTTACATATATCGCTTTTTAACTCAAATATTACAAGACTCTTACAAGCATATCGTTATGAGTTACAATGAGAAACTATATATAATACTACCTACAGCCGGATATACTTTGATACCAACTAGAATCCTCTAACTAAAGCAATTACTACAAGGCTATAGTTTAAGGTATCTCAGATAAGACTTTATCTGAGATATAGTAGTCAGGACATGTCCCTAACTTACCTTTTGTCACCAACTAAAGTTGGTAACTTGTACTAACATAAAAATGTGAACAGTGGAATAAAGTATGGTCAACTACATGACTCTTTAAGAAAATGCCATGCAGTATCAGAGGTCTGCAGCGGAGTGTCAAAGACCATACTTTTGTCCACTGGTTCATAACATTGTCTTCCGGAGGTTAAATGGCTTCGGAAGAACAAGTACTTCTGAAGCCACTTATACTTCGGAACAGACTACTTCTTTCGAGGTTTGAGGACTTCTTCTTTCTTCAGACTTCGGAAGTAGTCTTCTGATTTCTTTTTTTGAGACTTGATCTTCGGAAATGAATATTTTATCTTCAGAAGTAGAGTTTTGCCTTTGGAAGTAGAACTTTCACTCTGTCTTCAGAAGAACTCTACTTCCTTCAGAAGTTCTACACTTGGCTTCGGAAGCCTTTGTAAGTAGCACCAAAATTTGTCTAAGCGATTTTGTTTTGGTTGCACCAGCCTTCTTCTTGATCCAACAAGGACGGATGGGCATGCACAACGCAGCCCTTCCAAAGGACGGCAGGGAAGGGGTTAAGGGTGTTGCGTTGTTGACAGTATTATACTTAAAAGTGAAGGTCAGTTGGTTTTTCTAAATTTTTTATTCTCCCAAAGTCAAGTTATATTTATGTTTCAAAGTTATTAAACATAGTGTGTAGTGGGTGGATTGTTTAAGGAGTTGGGTTTTCAATCTACAATCCCGGTTCAAAACTAACGAGGTGCAACTTTTGTTGTTTGTTTTCTTTTATTTTTCTCTTTTACTCTTTTGATATTTTTCCAATCACTTTTAATTTTTCTTGAGTGATTTTCATGTCGACATTACGTTTTATTTACGTCGTAACGTACTAAACATAATATTTTTCCTATCTATATCAAATTGTCGCAAATTCACACGTTTATTTTTACATACTTAATCACTTCAATGTCACTATGGTAATGCGCATAACAAGGTTATAAAAAGCGCCACATCACACAAGCGTTATTTAAATATAAGAGTTGCTTTACGTTTTGACGTTAATAATTTAGTTTGGATACGAGCGGGATGATTGTGATCTCCACTTTATCATGTTGTATATGGTATTGCTGGCTTCGTTTACGTTTAGAATCGGTCTACCTTTCCACATATATTTTATTTGAAAAAGAGTGGAGTCTAATATAAACGTGTTCGTTCAACGGTATAAATTCGAGTTCTTTACGTTTTAACGTTAATTTAGTTTAGAGTTGAGTAGATTGTAATGTGTATTTTATCATGTTGTGTACGAAGCCACCATAATACGAAGCGGGGAAAAAAGCTAGTTACAACATATTGATCTCTTTAATGATTAACAAATAATGAATTTTCATGATTAACTGTTATTTGAATTTGACTTTGACTTTGTGCTCTTTAGTGGTCATGTAATTGGCAGTAAATCTTCATCAATGGTTTTTCCTTCGGTGGAATATGATTAAATGTTCTTATGATTGTGAGACGTGCTAATGATCTTTTTTTACTAATCATTTGAATTTAAATGAACAATCTTTTATAAATTATGACCATTCATCAAGTTTAACTATCTTATTTTTACTCATCAATTTTACTTTTAACAATCTTTCCTAAACTATTGAGTAGATGAATATTCTTTTTTCCTCTTTAACAAACTCCCCCTGAATTGTTGAGTAGAATAAAATTCATCTCTACTCATCTTTGAACACATATGGAGTTAAAAGAAAGCGAGAATGGTGCGTTTTCTTTAGTTTCTTATCACTAAGTGTACTCCCTCCATTACCTAGGCAATGCTCCTATAAACTTCAGAGTAAGGTGCCCATTCTTGTACTTAATCTTTAATGATTTGATTTTACTTAAAATGCAAGTAAACTGCTCATATTGCTGAGTTGTACTCTTACTTGTAGGTGAACAAACATTGAATCCCATTGAACCATAAGTTTAACCTTGTTTTTAAGAACGTGAGTGGTTCTTTCAAACTAGCTCAAGAGAAAATCCTATAACTTAGTTATACTCTCATCATATAATAGGCCTTGATAGACTTCATTGAGTAGGACCATTACAAGAATCCCCATAGATTTAAATATTTGTCTTCTTCTTGTCCTCCTTTTAGTGCTTAGATGGGTAGTTGGGCAATAACATTACATTAACATTGATAGGAATGACTATAAGGACATGATGACAAACCCAAATTTAATGACATAGAGCATTATAGATGGCTATAAAGTTCTTCATATATTGTTTCCATATGGAAAACTCATCTATAACAATCTTGGAAGGCTTGTTTGTTGATCTATTGTTACAGTTCTCCACCATTGATGGTAAGGGTGTTTCTTCAAAGATTAAACACAACAAACTTATGGAATTATAAACAAATCTAGAATTGTTTAGTGTTAGAAAACTAATTTACCAACAAGTCTTTGATATTATAAACAAATCTAGAATTGTTAAGTGTTAGACAACTAATTTAATAACAAGTCTTTGATACCATCTTTCTAGGAACATTTATGTGTTGATTCACAATTAATAAGTTTATCGATTTTTTAACACATTAGAGTTGGATTAATCAACTATTTTTTGTTTGATTGAGTTAGCAGATGATAAAAATTGTAATGAAAATGATGAACATATAATTAACTTCGAACTCTGATAGTATTACTTAATTGCAAATAATAACACTTATTTACTTGAAGGGAAAATACTATAAAAACCAATATACTTGTAGTTTTTTTCTCGTCAAAATCCCCGTATAATTTTTTGCATTTAAAAAATCAAATACTTTTTGTTTTGTCTTATAAAAGTTTCTCATTAATTTTTTATAGATAAAAAACTAACATCTTTTTCTTGTTTCTTCTCACAAAAATACCTCAACATCATTTTATGTGACAAAGTCCGTCGCATGTTAAAATTAAGCACAATTGTGAAAAAGAAGTTAAAACAACTTTTGCGCCAGTTGTTTTGTTGACGCATATTTTTTACCTTATGTGGCTTGTTAAAGTTAGGAAAGCTTGAGCTTTGTCATACCCCAGATGCAAGACAACACAAGCGTGTGATTTAAATTGATAGGTATCATACATTGGGTCCCAACTATCTATTTCTCTCTAAGTTTACAAGAGTATATCAAATCTTGCAAATGTTTTTTTTATGGTGCCGTATGAATTATCAATTCTTTTCAAGATACTTCATATCTCAACTTTCAAGATGATTAATTCTATCAATTGATCAACATAATCAAGCAATTAAATTCAATTAAATTCTCATATATGAGGTGTTTCAACATTAGGGGTTGTTTCAAGTATCTGTATATTCAAAATAAGGATTTGGGAAATCCTTAACATTTTACAAAATATTAGGCTTTGAAATGGAATATACAATAAATAAGAGCCAAAAAGTCTAGCTCACATATTCTTGTGGGTGTTTCCATGATTCTAGATTTATTTTATAACATAAACCTTATTTCAGACAACAAATGTAATTCATTTTCCTAAAAATAGTTCGAAAATTAAACATTAGCATAAAGCTTATGGCTCATGTTACATGGAAATGTTCATAATATCAAAAGAACATGCTTGATATCCATAACTATTAAGACATGCTTTCTCTGATCAACTTTTGCGTAAAGCTGACTTACTTTTCGTTGCAACCCTAAAGACTCACCAACTTGTATAAGTTGGTGAAAAAATCCATGCTTTTGCAATTGTAGATTAAGGTTGAAAGTCCGTAACTTTCTACTTTGCACTTTTTATCCTTTTGTAATATATTAGGATGTGTAAGATTATATTAGAAAGGCTGATGCAACTAAAGCAACTAAAGCAACCAAAGAGCTTCTAGCATGCATGCACTTATGAACAAGGTAGAAGTTACTTCAGAAGTTTAACACTCCTCATAAAATATATTCTAAGTGTAAAATCATCCGAAGCCAAAGACTAAATCTACCGAAGCCAAAAATGAAGTCTTCCAAAGCTTTAGAGACAAAGTCTTCCGAAGCCAATGAAGAGAAGAATGATTTCTTTCAAAGACAGATAAGACATGCTTTCTCAGATCAACTTTTGTGTAAAGTTGACTTACTTTCCGCTACAACTCTAAAGACTCACCAACTTGTATAAGTTGGATAAAAGGTCTATGCTTTTGCAACTGTAGATTAAGGTTGAGAGTCTGTAACTTTCTACATTGTACTTTTTATCCTATTTGTAATATATTAGGATGTGAGCTATGTCATGTCATAGTCACAAGTCAAAAGGCAATATGCCTTTTGACTGTATATTAATCTTGTTGTCTAGATTAGTGTTTCTAGCTGCTTTTTAAAGTATAGCTGGCTGTAAGATATAGTATAAAGTATCTCATGTTCTTGTATCTTTTGATGCTTTGTAGCAATTGTAAAAGAACTTGAGAGCAATTGTAACACCCGGTTATTTACCTATTTTGAGGTCGACGAAGGAAGAAAAGAAGTAAAGTTCAAAGTCGAGGGACCAAACTCGCAAACGAAGGAAAGTTGGAAATGTGGTGATATTTGTAGGGAGAGGGCAGCCATACTCTCCCCACACTCACCCATTTCAGCCACAAAGAAAGAGAGGAGAGAAAGAAGGGAGAAAAGAGAGAAAAGGTTGGTTCGATTAGGTTCAAGCAGGCAAAATCGTCATGTAGCGAGTCAAAACGAAGCTCTACTTCTCGGTGTTGTTTGTATGAGTTCTAGGACCCCTCTTTTAAACGTTTTCGAATGATTTGGGGCTGGAAAACATATGAAAATTGGGTTTTTGTGCGGGTGCATGTTTGACCCGTATGCGTGTGTATATGTGTGTGTGTGATGCGTTTGAGCCTTGTTTGTGAGCTTGTGTGTGCTTGAATGGTGTTTTGGTATGCATCCCTAAGGTTCAGGATGGTCGATTTGGGCTTAGAATGGATTTAGATGAGCTTGGAGGTCGAAAATGGCAGATTGTGTTCGGGATGAACTGCATTCTGCATCAGCTAGGGCTAGGCGACCAACTGGAGGCCATACGACCGAATGAGGAGCGATTGGGGTCTATTTGCACGAATGGAAGTTCATTCGCACGATTGGGTCCAGTCGCATGGGGAGTCATGCGACTGAGGGTCCAGTCACATAAGTGCTCATCCGCATTAGTTCCATTTGTATGAGGTCCATCCGTATTAGTTCATTCCCACGATTGGGTGTTCATTCGCATGAGTGTTCATCTGCATTGGTTCATTTGCATGATGATTAGTCGCATGGAGGCCATGCGACTGAATGGTGTCCATAAGCCTGAATTGGGCTGTTGCGCCCGATGTGAGGTGTAGTTTAACTTTTGACTTTCGGGGGAAAGTGCAGATGTAAGTTTTGACGTAAAGGTTCCTATAAGAGCATGTAAGATGACGATTGAGGCCTTAGAGAGCATGTTGGGCATGATGATGATGATATTGCATGATTATGCATGTTATGTTTGTGATTGAGACGATTGAGGCCTTAGAGAGCATGTTGGGCATAGCATATGGCATCGATCCGGAATGGAAGAGAAAAGATAAATGGTGAATGTACTTGCCCTAGGTACTGGAGTCAGCTCCATGCCCAATGTTCAAGGTCTATGAAAGACCTCAGGCCCAGTTACCCCCTTCGTGCACAATGTTCGGGGTAATGTACATGTCACTGGAAATAATGAATGAACGAATGAAAGCAAGAATGTATGGAAGAATGAAAGTTAGCGTATAGATGATGAAGATAATAATGATGTTATCTGTATATGTATGATGTATGATCGCATGAACGTAAAGTATGGTTTTAACAAGAGAAAAGTATGTTTTATTTATAAAACTAGAACTCACTCAGCAATGTTGACTTTGATGTGTTTCCAGTTGGCAGGTAATAGTTGCTGAGGATGGCACGAGGCGGCTACTCAGCTCTTTTGGGATGGCATCCATGTTTATAATGCTTTTGTGATGTAATGCAACTTGGGTTTTGTAATCGAATTATGATGTATTATTTTGCAAAAGCTTTTATAAGGAAATGGGATGTCTATTTTGTCATTTCCACTGCGATGTTTTATAGAAGTTATATGAAATTATATATTTTATGTGCAATGAATGACCAACTGTAGGCGTCCCGGGAACGGGGCCTTACAGCAATATACAATATTCTTGAAAACCATATTTATTTGTTCTTGTTCTTTTGTTCTGTCTCATTACTTGCTTGTGTTCTTGGCATCCTCTATACAAAAACGATTCCATATTTGATCTATTAAGTGTTCTAAACACTCTTCTCATTATGAAACTAATTGTATTGACCACCCTTAACCGATCCTGCATTAATATCAGAGCATTTCAGGCTTTTGAATATAAGATCTCACCATCTTAAATCCCTTAGTTTCATAATTCACTTAACATCTTAAATGAAAGTTATCAGAACGGTTGATATGGAACTGGTACCATGACAAAGTCCCCACTAATCACTTCAGAGGATTTTGATATTGGTGCCAAAGAATGGAAGGTTTTATCAATTCTCAAGATCTAGGGTATGAGAATGTTCAGCTACTGATAGAGGTGGTATGATACCAAAGGAAGTGGTTGACTACTCTAAAGAAGATATGAAGGAGATAGATATAGATCAGAAAGCCATGATCACCCTTTAAACTGCTTTTCCAAACTCCATATACAAAGGCTTCAAGAAATACAAAACTGCTAAGAAACTATGGGATGCACTGAAGCTCATGTCTGAGGGGTCCACTGAAGTAAAAGAGAACAAGAAGGATCTTTTGAAGTAGTAGTTTGAGAACTTCACCTACAAAACAAGTAAAACCATGACTTAATAATACTTTAGGTAAGTTGAGATTATGGATACTCTAGTGGATGTTGGAGTAACTCTCAAGATTAGAGATATTATGAGGAAGTTCATGTCCTCTCTTCCTAGAAAATGGACAAGCTATTGTTATGTCATCAAGAGAGCTAAGAACCTTAACAGTCTCACTCTTACTAAGTTGTATGGTATTCTTACCGGCTCCTCAATAGAGATGAACACGTAAAATTCATCTGGTAACTCCAACAATTAGCAAAATTCAGCCCTTCATGTGGTTGAAAGGGATTGCAGAAAACTACAACATCATCTTATCTGTTACCCTGACAACTCACAAAATGGTCCTTTCATCACCATCCTAGAGACACCAAGGGAAAGCTACATCTAAGGAAGCCCATTCTAAGAGACAAGCTCATCACAAGCCTTTATGTCTGCTGATGAAAGCACATGCAAGTTTCTCTTCACCCTTAAAGATTTGGACTGCATCTATCCAGATGACCTAGAGATAGTCCAACAGATGGCTCTTCTCACTCATAGAGCCAATGAATTCTATAAGAGGATAGGGAGAAAGTTTCCTAGTAATGTATCTAGTGGAAAGTTTGGACTAGAAAAAAGAAAAGTGAAGTGTTACAACCGTAATCAGACAGGACAATTTGCTAGGGAGTGCAAGGCACCAAGGAAAAATGGCGGCCAAGCATATCCCAGACCAAACTACACTAAGAGAGCTTCATACACTAAGAAGCCCAAGAAGCAAGTTGCGGTTGGTGTTGAAGGAGGCTTTGGTTTTATCCAAACCAACTTAGAAATAGGTATTGATGGCAGATCATACTGGAGCTTTCAGGTGGAAGATGCTTCTCCAAACCAAGCACTGATGGCAGATCATAATGAAGCCAAGGTATTGGAACATTTTTGTACCCCTGAATGCATTGCTAAAGTTAACATATACAGGTCCTATAACTTAGAAATGAGATCTGATCTTGAGTCCTTAAACATCTTATAAGCTGATTTTAGAAAGTCTAAAATGATTATAAACTAAAGATAGAGGACTTAGAGAAAACCATTTCAGTTCTAAAACATGAGCATACAAATTTTAGGACTCAGATCAAGGATCTTATAACTAAGCTGACTAAGTGCCAGGCTAAGCTTGTGATCAGCAAAGCCAGGGCAGAAAAGTGTGTTCTTGAAGAAGAGACCTTCAAGAACATGATATCCTCATCTCTGCGCAACAAGGTGTGCTATGAAAACAAGCAGGGACTGGGATCTAATGAGATAGCTCCTCCACATACAATCTTGTCTGTAAGATTACCCAAGTGTGGAACTTATGAAGATGAGCTTCCTCTCATAGACCCTTTAAGTGAAGAGGATGAAGAAGTGATAGTGAAGAATTCCTCTGAGAAGAGTGAAGAGGAGGATTCTAAGAAGGGCTACTATCCTTCTGAGGAGAAGAAGAAGACTGTGATGACCAAGTCAATGAGAAAGAACTTGATCAGAAGAGCAAAAGAAAGGCTAGGAAGGCTCAAGAGATCAAGGATACTTTTGACTCTAAGCATAAATAAGTTTTTATCTCTGCAGGGTGTGAAGTAGTGAAGAGTGAAGACATCAATCTAAACTTTACTGTCAAGAGTTCATGTTCATGTTCAAATCATCTCAGCACCAAGAAGAAGGCTAATTTGTTGTGTACCACTGCTACACAACCTGGACCATCCAACTCCAAGAACAGTTCTCAGCCCAAAAGGACCGTCTTAGCATCTGCAAATATGAAAGTGGAGAAGGGATATGATCAAAGTCAGTTTTGTTCTCAGTAGAAGGCTTTTGGGAAGAAGAAAATGGAGTGTGTCATGTGTGAAAGTACTGCTCATCTTGGTAAGGATTGTCCATACAATCCTAAAGTTACTCTTCACATGACCAAGACAAGTACTTCCAAGAGTTCCAAGAAGATTCAAGCTTCGGAAGGAAAATCTGTTTCCTTCGGAAGCTCCAAAACTAAGAAGAAGGCAAGTGGAAAATTGCCTTCGGAAGAAAATTTGGTCTCAGAAGGAAGGAATACTTCCAAAGCACTAAAGTCTGCTGCAGTGTTTGCAAAATCTTCCAAAGGTCCAATCATCAAAACTTCCAAAGTCTCAAAATCTTTTGAAGTGTTGAAGGTCAAGTCCAAATTTCCAAAGGTGGTGTGGAAGTCAAAGAAAGACCAAGTGACTAGATGTTCTACATCAATAACAGCTCAAGATTCTCATAGCACTACTATAGGATCTATTACTGTTGCATTACCTTCTGTTTCTCTTAGTGAGCCTAAGACAAATAAGGCTTGGGTTTCCAAATGTAACTAATTATTTTTTTGTGCAGGGACAACTCAAGACAAACAAGAATGTCTGGATCATTGACAGTGGTTGTTCCAGGCACATGACACGCAATAGGTCACTACTCCAAAACGTTGAAAGGATTGATGGAGGGCTAATTGCTTTTGGAGGAGATGAAGGTGGTTACATTTCTGGAAGGGGCAAGGTCACAAATGGTAAGATCAGCATTGAAAATGTAAACTTTGTCAAGGAGCTTAGGTACAATCTTCTAAGTGTATCCCACTTTTGTGATCAGAGTAATAACATGCTCTTTACTAAGCATGAGTGCATTGTTGTCAAGCCCAGGGTGTTCATTCCTCATGAGCATATTCTGCTTAAAGCCCCCGGGAAGGGAACATGTACAAGATGGACTTGCAAGAAACATCTCCCTTTGGAGAAGTTTCATGCTTTCTATCTAAAGCCAATAGTAAAGAGTCTTTCCTATGGCATAAAATAATGTGTCATGTAAACTTTAAAAACATGAATAAAACTGATTAAGAATGATTTGTTAACCGGAATGCCAAAGAAAAAGTTTACAAGTGATGATCATTGTGTTGCATGCCTGAAAGGGAAGCAACATAAGGTATCTCATAAGCCTAAGGAATTAAACTCCATCACTACACCCCTACACTTGTTACATATGGATATTTTTGCCCCCACCAGTGTAATGAGTTTAGGAAGGACCTCTTATTGTTTAGTGATCACAAATGACTTTACAAGATTCACTTGGGTTTTCTTCCTTAGAACTAAGGATGAGACCCCTGAGATTCTGAAGAATTTCATCCTAAAGATTGAGAATCAATCTAATCACAACGTCAAAACCATAAGATGTGATCAAGGAACTGAATTCAAGAACCAAAACCTTGATGCATTTTGTGATGAAAAGGGTATTACAAGACGATACAGTGCTCCCAGGACTCCTCAGCAAAATGGTGTTGCTGAGAGGAGAAACAGGACACTGATTAAAGCTACAAGAATCATGTTGTCTGACTCTAAGCTGCCCATCACCTTCTGGGCAGAGGCAGCCAACACTGCTTGCTATGTTCATAACAGAGTTTTAGTAGTTAAGACTCATGGCAAGACTCCTTATGAACTTTGGCACAAGAGAAAACCGTTCATTGGTTTTCTTAGGTCATTTGGATGTCCTTGCACTATCTTGAATACCAAAGATCAAATTGCCAAATGTGCTGAGAAATTAGATGATGGACACTTTATTGAATACTCTTCCATGCTAAGGCTTATAGAGTATACAATCTCAGAACTAGAATTGTTGAGGAGTCAGCCAATGTGACTTTCAATGAACACACTCTATGTGTGGCTGGTTCTGGTCTCGATTGGTTGTTGATCTTGATTTAGTTACCAACTGTTTTAACAAATCTTGTGAGACTATTTCAGGATCTGCAGATATCTTATCAACAGGTGATCCTGACCCAAGATTTGAGTTAAGAAGACCTTCATGCAATACATCTTCAGCTCCAGTTGTAACTACTTTTGCAAATGAAGTGTCTATCAGCACCATAATGACAAAATCAACTGATACATCTAGGATGCCTTCAAATTCCAGCTTAGAGGCTCTTCAACCAGATAAAGATACTTTAAATGTAGTATAAAATAATAAAGGTGGTGAAAGTGATTAGGAATTTGTTGATGCTGATAACCAGTCCATAGATGATAACATCAATGATGTCACACACTCATTGGATCAAGTCTCTCTTGATAAGTATGTTGATGTGGTGGGAGAAACATCCATGCCAGATCTAAATTTCTCTAATTTAGATCTCTCTCAGCAACTTGCTGTGATCCCTCAACTAAGGATCCACAAGTCACACCCCACCACAAACATCATTGGAGATGTTGATATAGGGGTAAGAACAAGAGGACAAACCCATGAAGCAAATGTTTGTCTTCACTCTTGCATCTTATCCCAGATAGAGCCAAAGAAAATTGATAAGGCTCTGAAAGATGGAAGTTAGGTTGAAGCTATGCAACAGGAGTTGCTTCAATTCAAAAGACAGAAAGTTTGGAACCTTTGTCCTCTTCCTCATAGGAAGACTACTATTGGAACCAAATGGGTGTTTAGGAACAAGAAGGATGATAGAGGCATTATCATAAAGAATAAAGCTAGACTAGTTGTTCAAGGATACACATATGAAGCAGGGATTGACTACACTGATGTCTTTGCTCCTGTAGCAAGACTAGAAGCTGTTAGGATATTCCTTGCATTTGCTGCATCCAAGAACTTTAAGGTCTATCAACTTGATGTCAAGTGTGCTTTTCTTTATGGAGTGATTGATGAAGAGGTGTATGTCAAACAACCACCTGGTTTTGTAGATCCTCATCATCCTGGTTATGTCTACAAGCTTGACAAAGCTCTTCATGGGTTGCATCAGGAACCTAGGAAGTGGTATGAGACTCTATCTCAGTATCTCCGTAAACATGGATGCAAAAGGGGTACTATAGATGGAACTCTCTTCATCAAAGGACAGGGAAATGACTTAATGCTAGTTCAAGTATATGTAGATGACATCATCTTTGGTTCAACTAATCCAAGGCTCTGCAAAGATTTTGAGAAGCTGATAAAAGATAGATTTGAAATGAGTGCCATGGGGGAACTCAATTTCTTTCTGGGAATTCAAGTGAAGCGAGTTGAAGATGGCATCTTTATTAGTCAGTCATAGTATGTTCAAGACATACTTACGAGATTGAACATGACTGATTGTAAGATTTCTAAGACACTAATAGCAAGAAACCACTCCCTTGGACCTGATCTTGAGGGGGAGTGTGTGGATGAACACCTTTACAGGGCTATGATTGGGTCTTTTATGTATCTTATAGCTAGCAGGCCTGATATCATGTTTGCTACATGTATTTGTGCAAGATATCAAGCCAACCTAAGATGTCTTACCTTATCACGGTCAAAAGGATTCTAAGATACCTCAAAGGTGCTTCAACACTTGGTCTTTGGTATCCTAAGAATCCTGACTTCAATCTGTATGCTTATACAGATAGTGATTACGGTGGTTGCAACATGACTGCAAAGTCCACATCTGGGGGATATTAGTTTCTTGGTGGAAGGGTTGTCTCATGGCAATGCAAGAAACAATCCTGTGTCTTTGCATCAACTGCTGAAGCTGAATATATTGCTGCTGCAAGCTGCTATGCTCAAGTGCTATGGATTTAGAATCAGATGCTTGACTATGGATTAAACTTCAAGAAGACTCCCATTCACATAGACAACAAAAGTGCTATCTCTATCATAGAGAATCCTGTGCAGCACTCAAGGACCAAACACATCAACATCAGGTATCATTTAATAAGAGATAATTTTGAAAAGGATTAATTAAACTAGTCAAAGTCCACACAAATGAATAATATGTTGATCTGTTTACAAAAGCTTTTGATGAATAGAGATTTAAATATCTTATATTAGTTATTGGAATGATAAACTTTGAGTAGATTTTTTCTTAAAACTAATTCTTATTATTCTTAAAATATGTGTGTCCTAGTTGTCTAGTTCATCACTTTCATAAGCTCTTGTTTTCTTTGGATGAAAATCTTTTGAAGACTTTCCTTAGATTTTTGAAAATTTTTATCATTTGGAAGATATGCTTTTATTATCAGAAGAAAATCATGCCTTCAAAACAAATAACTGTCTAAGAAATTTACCTTCGGGAGAAATTTCTGAAATATCTTTCGAAGCTTAATACTTGTCTCAGACACTTATGTGTTTTCAAGGACTATTTTCTTCCGAAGCAAATTAACTCTCGGAAGCTCTGTTCCTTTGAACAAAGCATTCAAGTTTTAGTTTTTATTCCGAAGCAATTTTTTCACAACTCTTAGGAAAATCTTCCGAAGTCATTTTAGCTTCGGAAGCTTTTTCATTAAAACTTTCGAAGATAATTTACCTTCGGAAGCTTTTTGACTTCCAAGAAAACTACTTTTTGAACAAAAGTAAACTACTTTTTTAGATGTGGGACCGACATCCGGATTTCAATGTTTATCCTCTTTCATTAACTTTGTCTTAAATCCTTTAACATATAAACCCAACGGTTCCCCCCTCTTTCTGTCATCTCCTTCTTTCCTCCAAACCTAAACCCCAATTTCTCTCTTAAATTACTTTTGTTAATCTTTCTTCATCCTTTAGCCTCCTTAAAATGGCCAACCTTAATCATAGAAATGACACAAACTTCTCCATGGTTACACAGGTAACACAACCAGGTTGCTCTGTTACACTCTGAGAAAGATCCTCATTTCTCAGAGGTTTGCCATTTCTTAACTCTATCCAACTAATTCACCTCCCTAACCATTGATCCTACACTATATGAGGATCATCTGCTTGCATTCTGGAAGACCTGCCAAGAGGTCGTCATGGATAGGGAGAAGACACTCTCTGCCACAGTGCAGGGGAGAACAGTCTTCATCACTTCGGCCATCATCAACACTCATCTTCAGCTGGATGATAAAGAAGGTGAGGTGTTCTTCCCCAAAGATTTTGTTAACCATTAATTTGAGCAGATGGGCTATGAGGGAGATTTCTCTGTAAGACCTTCAGGAAAGGGAAAGTCTTATCCCAATGGAAATTCCTGCTCCATGTGGTTATTCACAGCTTGTCAAACAAGCATGGTGGATGGGACCAGATTCCTAAATATCTATCCTTCATTGTTCATAGGATGGTTCAGGGGGTCAAGTTCAGGTACTCTCAGTTACTTGTACAAATTTACTTACAAACTTGGACTCCTTAGAATACTACATGTTCCCTAGATATGTTCAACACATTCTTAACTATAAACTGGGCTCACATTTAAAGGGAACAAGTAATATTCTTAAACTAGGACAGATGAAGCCTAACATCTTTAAAATCTTAAGAAACCCACTGTTGGCTTCTCTGGGGTAGAAACAACCCTTGTCCCAAAAATGTTAGAGCTCATTGCTCAAGGTGACAACCTAGCAGCACCAGCTAGTGTTGAACACACACTTCTACATCCCAACCACCTCAACATCCACAAATCACCCTCACCTACCAAATAAAACACAAACAAACCCATACACAGACTATTCAGTCTGTGCAGGCCCCCATATACTCACCCACACAAAAAGAAGTGGACACTGGAGCTCCTACTTCTCCAGAGGAGCAGACCACTCCCAATACTTCTATGATTAGTGCTGAGGTTCCTCATGCTCAGTCTGATGAGCTCACAAGCCTAAATGTCGTAAGCCTTCACTCTGAGTCTCAACACTCAAGTGAACAACCTTCAGGGGACAGTTACCATCCCCAGCCATTGGACTTAAACCAACCAATTCCCAACCTTGACTTCTATACTTATGAAGATTTAGGTTTCAGTGAGTACCATGAGTTCTCTCTTCTTTTCCCCTACTCAAAGAGAGATGAGTGCTCCTAAGTCTCCTACATCTAGCCCACATTAGTCACCCACTACTGAGGTGGACACTTCTGAACCTGTTCAGGATGTCCATACGGAAGAGGCTCTCACTTTTGCAAGTGATTCCATCATTAAGACCTCAACCATAGCAACTCAGCCCATTGACACCTCAACTGAGGCTGCCAGTGAGCAGAGGAAATCCAACAGCCAAGAACCAAAAACTGGTGGTGAGAGAGAGGACTCTGGTCCAATCATCTCATCCCCTAATGATTCTTCTAATGAAGATGAGGGGAATTTGAGACTAAAGGTACAAAAAAATGTCCAAAACATGCACCTATTTAGTCTCCAAGATCAATCATCTTGAATCTCAAGTGACTACCTTGCAAAATAGGGTCAATGATCAGCAACTTGAGATTTCTTATCTTAAGGAAAACTAGTTGAGAGACCTTTAAGAGGAGCTCAACCAGGAACACAAGAACCTGTGGATATGATTGACCTAACTCCTAGCTCACCTATGCAAGTGGATGATGCTACCAAAAAGGGGGAGAAGGTCATTACAATCATAGAACCTAGGAGTTATTTAGAGAGTATGGACATTGAGGACTCACCATCCTTACTTGCAATTGCGCATACTCAGCAACTTTCTCAAGTTCACATTGATGTGGACTCAATAGACTCCTACATACAGAGTTTGTTTGAGGAAGAAATACCAAGGGCTATGTCATCTCCACCAACTTCAAATCACATCATTGGGTGGAGGTATGATGAAAGCAGAAGAGCCCTTTTAGAGTTCAAGGACAGCAAGAGGTCTTTAATTTTTAGACCTTGAACTTCTATGAAGGTCTGGATCTAGTCAGCATACCACTTGTCAATCAAAGCCAATCAAGACAAGCTAAGAGGCTGGCTCAAAGAATTCAAGACAGAATCACTGCAGAGTTCAGCTTCAGAAGGAGACTAAGGCAATCAGGCAATGTCATCAGTCAACTGGATGTTGAGGCAGACCCTAATATTAATTTCATAGGGGAGACCTTGACTGAAGGCCCAGTGATAGAACCTAAGAGTCCTGTCTCATCATTATCAACTACTATAAGGATTCATTCCCATTTTAAGACACCTGTTGGTGAAGGTGCATCTCAACCTCTCTCTAGCCAGAGCTTGGAGGCTACACCAAGCAATAAAGGCCAAAGCTCTCTTCACCATGAGTCACAAAGGTCTGTGAGTGACAAAGGAAAAAGAAAGATAACTTCCGAGGAGATTGAGGATGAGGAGAGAGAGAGAGGAAAAGGAAGCTGAGGGGAGAAAGTTCCTCTATAGGGTTTGCAAGACTCATGGAAACTGCTATCAGGGCTTCCCCCAGACCAAACACTCAAGATGATGAGTTGAGGGTAGTCTGGATAAACTACTTGCAGACCATGAAATATGACATTGATGGTGTTATTTCTCTCCCCTTAGAGGAATTGAATGAACTGGTTGACAGGAAAGTGTCAAAGGAGAGAAAGGAGGTAGAAGATGCAAAGCTACTGATTCAAATCAAAGAAGAGAGAAGAAAGAAAAGATTATACAAGCATGTACCCACTCTTTCCCCAGTTCAAGAAAGTCCTGCATATAAGGATGTGGTTCAACAAGAACCTCAGGTAGACAAAGAAGAAGGCATGATCAAGGTGATCAACTACCTGAGTGCCACAGGCCTCTATCAGGCAGATGCACTTCTTCCCTTATCCTATGACTATATTAAGTTTGAGTATCCCAAAAAACTTGAACTTGAGATAGTCAAGGAAAGAAAGATAACCAAAAGGAAGCTAACAGAAGAAGCTGCAAAGTCAAGAGCCATCATCCAGAAAAGTATGAAGTCTGCAGACATGCAGAGGATAATGAGCTTCTTGAAGCTGTATGGATTCTCCGGAAGGAGACTTGGCCCTATGTCTCTGTCCACTATGGATGAGCATATTAGGGTAATCAAGTAGATGATCAAGAGTGGAGAGCTACAGGACTTACACTCCCCTCCAAGTCAAGCTCCAACTAAAATGGAGGTTAAACTTGAACAACCTGAGACAACACAACCTGAACCTCATGTTGAGACTCAGCAAGCTTCATCTTCTGATCCACAACAGGGTCAGACTCCCTCTCCTTCTGAACCTGTGAGGGAGGAAGACCCAACTAAGAAAGACAAAGAAGATCAACCAGGTGCTGTAGGCCAGTCTTCTTAGTTAAAAGGAACAAAAAGAAAGAAATGGATGGCTTCAAAGCCAAAGACAAAGAAGAAGAAAGAAACATCTTTTTCTGAACCTCAGGATGAGTCAAAACATCCTAAGGATGTGCAGCCAAAGGATGCTCCATTATCTCCCATTCAAACAACTCCTCTAGCATCAAGAAGACCCATCTTGTCCTGGACATACACCACAAATCTGAAAAGATGGCATGTCATTAGAGATAAAGGCATTAAGGATGTCTACACATGGCAGGACATGTTCAATCTGCCTCTACATAATCTGTTTGACATGAGAAGACATTTTGAGAGTCTGAGTGACCCTAATCATCACATGAGGAAAGGGATGGTCATCATCATAACGAGGACTGATGATATATGAAGTCTTCAAAGTGTTTTGGTAGCATCAGCCTAGGGGGAGTTTGTAAGGATTATATGTTAAGGCTGATGCAACTCTGACACTTAAAGTCTCCTGCATGCATGCACAAGTGCATTGAAGAAGAATGCTTTGGAAGTTTCACACATGCAACAAAAATATATGTGAAATCTTCCGAAGCCAAGACCAATATCTTCCGAAGCCTAAGATGAAGTCTTCCGAAGCTTCAGAGACAAAGTCTTCCGAAGCCAACACTTGAAGAAAGATTTCTTTTGAAGACTTTTAGTATACATGCTTTATCTGATGTACTTTACATAAAGCTGGACCCTTTTCGCTACAACTTTGTAAAGTTACCAACTTGCAGGAGTTGGTGAAAAGGTCCATGCTTTTAGTAACTGTACATTAAGGTCTTGAGTCTATAACTTTCTACTTCATGTACTTTATCCTTTTAGTAATATATTAGGATGTGAGCTATGGCATGTCATAGTCACAAGTTAAAAGGCAATCTTCCTTTTGACTCTACAACTGATTTTGTTTTGTGTCTTGTCAATTGTATCCGGCTGGCCTTCAAAGTATGACCGGCTGTAGGATGTGGTATATGTATCTCAAGTACTTGTAACTTTCCTTTGTGATTTGTAACACTTGTAATAGAACTTGAGAAGACAATATACTGCAATCTTGAAAACCATTTCCTTATATGTCTTGCTATCTTGTTTTATCTCTTATTTACTTGTGTTCTTAGTATCATCTCTTGTGGTTAATCCAGTCTTACTATATGATTAGTCAAGTTAATCTTTTCATTGTGTTTTTATGTTGTAAGTGACCTGAAGTGAGTGTGTTGAAAAGCTATTTTAAGTGTTTAAATGTTGTCTGATTACTCGTATTTATGCATTTGATCATGTTGAATAGGTTAACTAGGAGTTTGAAGTGATTTTGTGGGTAAAATAACCAAGTTGGAAGCTTCCATGGTGATACAAGGCGTTGGAGGGGTCAAGAAACGAAGATTTAAAATGCAGCAGAAAAGTTTCCACCATAGCCTACTACAACCACCGTAGGCTACGCCAGCATCAGCCAAAAAAATAGAAGAATACCCTCCAGCGTAGGCTAAGCTGGCTGGCGTAGCCTACGCCAGAGCCTCCGGGAAACACCTATAAAATCGTGTTTTTGTTAGGTTTCACCCACCACTTGCCCCCCCCATTCTACCTAGGATGATTTGAAACGAATTTTGGGTGTTTCTAGACCTGTGATTCACCATTCTACATCGTTCTAACACCATTCGATCATCCGGGGTGCAATTCAACAACGATTTTGAAGATCATTCAAGAACAATGAGCGGCTAAACTTCTCGTGATCTACTTTGGGTAATGGGTTTCGTGTGATTAGGTTCTCGTTTGTGTTAAACTTGTGTTGGGATTAAACTTTAGAACCCTTTAAGTTCTTTTATAAGTTTAACTTGTGTTTTGATTATTTAAATAATTGTTTTGGTTGACCTTTATTTGAATGTCGTATGATCTTGCGCGAATCGTATGGTTGTAGAGTTTTGGTTGCTAATTGAATTGGTATTGTGTATTAAGACCTGTTAAGTCTTGATTATCATTATCACTTAATCATTACACGTATAGAATCCCCGTTAAGGATTTTCTACCAAGTTGAACTAAACGATTAATGAAAACCAAACCTTAACCCAAAAGTGGATTACTTTTTCTCATAATTGTCTTTTTAATCAAGTTTAATCATTTGCAATTTGTTCTTATTTACTTTCTTAATCATTCCAAGATTCAATTTTTACAGCCAAGAGACAATAGTTTAAGTAATTTGATAATTTAGTTAATCATTTTTTTATAAATCAATTTACATTACACCGACCATAATTCCACGAGGTTCGACAACCCTACTTACCCTAACTAGTTTAAGGTGAATAGAAATACAATTTAACATCTTATTTGATTGGTACTTCGACATCGATCATGACCACCCTTCACCGGTCTTGCAAGAAGTAAAATAAAATTAATGAGATAAAAGAAATGAAAAGAAAGAAAATTAAGAATTGAAAAGAAATGAAGAAAAAGAAAAAGACAATTTAAATAATCGTGTTCCAGAGTTCAAATGAAATAGCAAAAAGTAAGAATTTTATGTGTCTTATTTCATTTCTTTCATTTCCTTCCATTTTGGAGGAAAAGCTAGAAGAGAAAAATATTAAAAAATTTCCTTTCATTTCTTTTCATTTTTTTACTTTAAACAACTCATGAACACAAAGGTTTTTTTTAGTTTCTTTAATTTTTCTCCTTAAAAAAATATGAATATAACTATATTTCCCTTTTAATGAGACTTGGGAGCACAACACTAATAATTATTGTCCCCTTCAAATTTGAATTTTATGAATATGGTGTTGGTGATTAAAAAGAGTTGTTGGAGGAGAAGAATTGCTACAATTGAAAGGGTCAATCAAAATAGTGGCATTGTAGAACATATACTACAAGAGTGAAGCAACCTATTACAAAGGATAAGGAAGAGAAGAGAATTGGATAGTTTGAGGGGCTCTGATTGCTTGTGTTTAGTGATAACGACTAGAATTGGGGGTGATGGTGGGGGAGAGGTTTTTTTTCTTTTTCTTAAAAATATTTATGAGTAAATATATAATTTTACACCCACGTATCACTTTTCAGTTTTTAACAAACATGCATCACAAGGATGAAAAATGTTACGGTCAAGTAAAGAGCGGAGGGGCATGCCCGTAATTTCTCTAAGTTAGGGAGAAATTTAAAAGGGAAAATTACCAAAGTAAACATTTGACCAAAATAAATTACTAAAATAACCAGTCAAATTTGAGTTTTAGAAAAAAATAAACCAATCGGTATACGCCACGTGACACCCCTCGCTGACGTGGCCAGGGAATAGTGGAATCCTCGCTGACTTGGCGAGGGAACCATAAACCCTCGCCCACGTGGCATCCCTCGCCAAGTGTTGAAGTGTGTTGACAATTCCCTCGTCCATGTGGCGAGGGATTATGTATTTCCCTCGCCCGAATGTACCAAAATGCCCCTCCTCGCCCTTTTTTTAAATCGAGATATTTTTAATATTTATAGATATTTTAATATTTATTATTTTTTAATCCTTAAAATTTAATATAGTTTTATTTTCCCCTATATAATACACATTAACCCTTAACAAATCGTACATTCTCTCAAAACCTTTTTCTTAAAAAAACCTTCTTCTTAAAAAGCCTTCTTCTTAAAATTCTTTAAAATTTTTAAAAATGCCAGTTAATATCATACTATGCAGTGGTGGTAAATGGCATTTTGTAAACGGTGTCGAAGAATATCTGCCATTAAAAGGTAAATGTGTTAGACATGTTCTTAGTTTATCTACTAACATAACGTTTGATGAATTAAAGTATATGATTTCTTCAAAACTGAGAATTCAAAGTTATATACGATTATCGTATAAAATGTCTACATATACTCATTTTATCGATATTTCTGATGATAAAGATTTACTATATTTTATGAATGTTGTTCTTAATGATCAAAACGAAAATTTTACGTTATTCGTCAGTGAAGAATCTGATATTGTTGGTAGTAGCTCTGTTGTCCAAGAAAAAAATTTGAATTTTACAAGCGAAACTGAAAAGTTTATTTATGATTTAAATGATATTCTTGTGGATAATGAGACTTATAGTGATGTTAAACAAGAATGTGATTATGAAAACCAAAAAGATAAGAATTTTTATGAAAAAATGATCCGTATTCCTATCATTTTGAGTATAAAATTCATGAAGTTATATTTTTTTCACAACTGGAGTCATTAGCGGATCCTAAAAATAATCCAGTAAAATATACTAGCTCTAGATTGTCTACTATATCTGAAGGTGATTGTTTCAACAATAAAGAAGAATTACAACTCAAATTGGGTACAATGTGTCTTACTGCATGTTTTGAGTATAAAGTGGTTAAATCATTAAAAAGTAGATTCGAGGTGTCGTGTCATAACGATAGTTGCGATTGGTGTATCCGTGCGTATTGATTTAAAAATACAAGTATTTTTCAAGTTAGATATTTTAAATCAGTACATACTTGTTCAAGAACACAAACTTATCCTAATAATCATCAAGCAAACAAAAAAGTATTGGGCCATTAAAGACCAATTAAAAGATAGTGGTCGAATTTACCGGGGTAAAGAAATTATGAATGATATTAAGAGAGATTTAAAGTTAGCATATCGTACGCTCAAGCTTGGCATGGGAAGACATATGCTCTCGAACTCTTAAAATGATCTCCAGAAGAATCATTTTCGCATCTTTCTATTTACTGTTACAACTTGAAGAAAGCAAACCCGGGTAGGGTCACTGAAATTGCTGTAGATGAAATGGGATGTTTCGAAATGTTATTTGTCGCGATCGGTGCAGCGGTAAGTTAATATTTGAATATAGTTTTAATAATATTTTAATAATACTAACATTATTTATTTATTTAGATTCGAAGTTTTGTGCAATTTTTACGGCCTTTAATTGTGATCGACGGGGCACATTTAAAGGGTAAGTTTTAAGGCATCATGTTTTTGGCGGTAGGTATGGATGGAAATAATCAGATTTTACCAGTTGCATACGGTGTTGGTAAAACAGAGAGCGGAGATTCATGGAAATGGTTTTTATCAAAACTAAAAGATTGTATTGGTGATTGTCCAAATTTGGCAATTATATCTGATAGAGCTGCCTCAATTGATATGGCAATCAGAACTTTCTTCCAACATGCATATCACGGGTTATGTTGTCGTCATTTGATGGTAAATTTGCGGTTAAAGTCAATGAAAGGAAAAAATTACGAGTCATTATGGTGGCAGACCTGTAAAGCTTATAGACTTTCTGATTTTGAAGAGCGTTTTTATAGACTCACCGCTGTACTTCCACGTATTCAAAATACTTTAGTCAATGTTGGGTTTGAAAAATGGGCAAGAGCACACTGTTCAGGAAGTCGTTATAATATTATGACTTGTAGTAGCACTGAGTCTATCAACGCGTTGTCACGACATGCTAGAAAACTACCAATTACTGGGCTCGTTGAATTTTTTCGAGAATATCAACAGAAATGGTATTTTAATCGTAGACAGATTGCAGGTAATATTTTTATATAAAAGTACAATATAATATTTTTTGTTAATTGTTAACAATATAAACATTAATTTTTTATAGGTGATTTGCCACATAGTCTTACAAAAAAATAACTAGCAGATGATGTACACAAGGTCATAACCGCGACCAATGCAGAGCCCCACTGCCATCACAGGTTTCAAAATCAAAGGCAGATGGAAGCAGTATTCCATATCAACCTACAGCATATGTCAGCCCAGAAGATTTTCATGAATACGTTTTTGACGCAACTAGCCAACCATTACAAATATGGCATTTTGATTTGAACGAACCTTAATGATTTTGATTTAATTAAAACATTTTGTATTAATGTTTAATGTTTGTAATATTATTAGAATGAAAATTTTATAATTTATTTATTATTCTATTCTACCTCCCTATAAATATACTCATGTCTTCATCCATTTCACTAACAAATTTCATTCATCTTATCTCAGCAACATTCTCTCTATCTCTTGAATTAGAAAATGTTATTTCTTTTTCACATACGTCTTCCTCCAAAACCAAAAATACACATTGCAACACCCATATTAACTTATCTACATAATACTGATCAAAATTGTTCTACTGTCTTCTTCAAAAACTTCTTATCTACATAATACTGATCACGTGATAAGAAGTATTATAACTGACAGTAAGAACTTTTACATTAAATTGTGTAAGATGTGTTTTACAACATACATCTTACCTCTGCCAATGAAGTCGACAAACTCTGATTACGGGTTGTTTGCTCGCTGTTAGTAGAAGATATATTATGTTTTGATGGAAAATAATGAAGACATGCTACATGTTGATGGTAAATAATGAAGACATGCTACGTGTTGATAGGAAATAATGAAGACATGCTACGTGTTTGTGACATCTCTTAATTTTGTTAACTTAGAAGTTAACTTTGTTAAATCTTAAAAGGGCCTTTTATGCCATTTTGAAACTTTGGGGTTTGTTATACTTAATAATTAATTTGGTGATTAACAAAATAATATAATAATAATAACATTATAAGTGTTATAATGTTTATTATTATAAAATCTAAGGTGTTAATAAGCTTAAATGAAATAATAACTATATTATTATTATAATAATGACACTGATAATAATAATATTAATGATAATAATATTAATAACAATAATAATCATAATAATAAGATTAATAATAATTATCATATTAAAGTAATCTTGTAAAAAAATAGAAACAATATAAGTGTTATTATTTAAAACATGTATTTAACTAGCTTTAGCATAAAATAATAACATTTTAAAACTTCAGGGTCTAAAGTGTAAATTGGCTAAAACTAAAAACAAAACTTTAAGTTCTTGTTGTTAATTGTTGAAACCACAGGGACTATTTGTGTAAATTATCAAACCCAACCCCCACCCCTTTCTCTCTCCCCGTATTTCCGGCCGCCGGCCGGCCAAGTCCGGCGCGGCGCCGGCAACCCCCAAATCTACCCGAAATCGTTAAATTTTGATACCCAAACGATCCCAACCGGTTCAAGAACATGATTCGAATTCAATGACGATTTTTAATTGAGTTAATTAGCGGTTATGGATCCTAAACAAGTCGAATAACCGTCGACTTTAAATCATTGAGCCGTTCAAACAGTTAAGGCTAATAACAATCCAATTAATCGAACCAAAACGATCGTTTATCTATCTCTAAATGATTATCACATCCAATTTCACCTAATAAACACATTTTCTTTGCAATTGATCACCACCTTCATCGTGACCTGCAACTTAATGGAGATCCATGTTCAAAGTTCTATTACACAGAATTAACAGGGGGCTTTTGCTAAAAATCGATCCTACGATCTATCTGCAAAGTTAATTTGATTAACATCAACGTTTTCGACTTGAATCAACACCCAAATAGTCGCGACCGTCTCTTCTCATTGCAACATTGATTCGAGCATCTTTCTGGTAAATACACACACCCATTATGCTCGGTTTTAATCAAGGATCAAAAGCCCTATGTTTAATTTGTGAATAAACATCGTTTGATGCTTCAATTTGATCTACTTTGTTCTAGGGTTCTTTGGGTTTTGGGGAAAGTTTTTAAGTGTGTTTAAATGATTATGGAACCAACATAAACCACGGCTTAGAGCCTTGGTTCATTGGTTCCCCATCCACATGCTAACCTTGAGGTCCCGGGTTCGAACCCGGGCACCCTCAAACATTTTTTGGGCCTTTTTAGCCCTCAAATTAATTGTAGAAAATTTTTAAAAAATATAAAAATAGTTTTTACAAACCTTAAAAATTTCCATGAACACCAAATAATATTCTGGATTTTTATAGTAATTTTAAAAAATTAAATAACTTGTTTTAAAAACATTTTAACAAACATTATTTTTGGTTAAATCCTATTAAAAGTGGGTCTCAACTAATAAATTAGTTTCGATTCAAACGTTATTTCTTTAAAATCATGGTTAGCTTAAAATATTTATTTAAATTTAAACCTCGATTACAAATGTTTTCTGTTAAAAATAATTAAATAATTATTTATATGCTTATGGACTTGATACAATAATTTTAAAAATCATTTAAAATAATAATGGACATAATATTATCTTTATTAATCTCTAAAATTTGGGAAATTATATACTATTCTTAGAAAATTATTAAGATTTAATTACATTATTTTTTATCTAATTTCATTTCTAAAATACTTAATCATATAAACCTATATAATTCCTTCTAATGGAATCAAAATGTAAATAACTACATTATAAACTTATTGCTTAGCAAAAACCTTAAAAATATTAACACCCTAATTCTTGTGAATGTTAATCGTATTGTTAACCTTAATCTTTATCTTGTAAATTATATATTTAGGTGCTTGTAATGGATACTTTGGATTTATCTTTTGGATCTTATGTTAATCTTTTATATCCTCTTGTGATGCCTATATCCATGTGATTTTTCCTTGTCCCTTTTTACATTTTTCACACTATTTTGAGGTGAAACATGATACTTATACATCGTACATTTATAAACGTTTGAGACTTGTAATGCACTTGCAATTCATCTTTATATTTTGTCATGGTTATTTGTGTGTTGTAAGTGATTATATGAGATACATGGTTTGCTTACAATCATTAACTATTGCTAGCCTGGCGACGTCTTAGATCTTTGGGCCTGACAAGCCTATTTGGTGCTAAAGTCGAGGTATTGCCGACTCCTGATGACGTATGCTTGTTCATCATGGGAACCAAATACACTTAGCCAATCTTTTATACTTGTAATCAAGTCGAGGTTTGGTTGTAACGATATGTGTTCTATAACCTTACTTGCTTATGACCTATGACATGAATTGCTACTTGTAACCTTTTTCATATTATGTATGAAAACCTTGGAAACTCACCAACTATTTTTAGTTGACTCTTATTTTTATCATGTTTCAGGTCAACCTCAAGTTTAAAGTGATCCTTTTGAAGCATGCAATAATCTAGGACTTGGACCTAGTTAATGAAATAAAAAGTTTACATTATGTTATGTTATGTTTGAACTTATTACATTTTTGAGACTTATGTTGTATTTCATTTCAAGACTTATGATAATAATATTTACATTTTAATATAGCGTTATGTGGCTGTGAACAATCTTAACCCTCACATCTCGACATTTCCGCCGTCAAGGTTGGGGTGTGACAGTGTTGACAGGAAATGATGAAGACTTGCTACATGATGAAAGGAAAAAATGAAGACATGCTACATGTTGATAGGAAATAATGAAGACATGTTACGTGTTGACAGGAAATAATGAAGACATACTACGTGTTGACAGGAAATAATGAAGACATGCTACCTGTTGACGGGAAAAAATGAAGACATGCTACGTGTTGACAGGAAAAAATGTATTGATTATTATTCTAAAATTTTAATTTATTAACAAAATTGTAACTTAGTAGTTGTTAATTTTGATAAACATGACAACTTAAATATGAAATAAAAAATAAATAAATTACAATGACAAATACATGAAATAAAAAATATAAAAATTACTAAAATATATTTGAACGGGGATGCGATAAACTACGCCAGAAATACAACTGATCAGCCACTAAACACCTATATAACTTACAGGTCTCTTTAAAATTTTCACCACAATCTATCGGTTTTCATGTAATTAAATGTTCCATCAACATACAAACGTAAACTCCTTCATTACCCCTAAAGGCTTGGGGCGATGTAACATAATCTTCATTTACTTCAATCCCAAATGGTTTTTCTGGTTGACCAGTCTTTTTTCAAAAACAAAGATTTACTAGTAAAGCGCTAAAATACACAGACACTTTCATTAACGCCGGATGAATCAGTCGACCAAATTTATCATCACCTATTGCTTTACCACAAAAAATCTCTAATTTTATGGTACGCAAATTGACACAAACAAGCACCCATTCTTCACTCTGAATAGAGAAAGGAAAGTATACATAATCTACATCTAAAAAAGATGGGTACGGGTTAAACTTTCCATCAGCAAATGAAACAGCATGCCTGCTACACGAATCAGTTAAGAAGTCATAAAATTATGGAGGTAGTATGGTCCAACGCATATTTGACATTCCATCTTTGTATAACTCTTTGTGTCTCCAATTCATCATTCTTAAAACCCAACCTTCAACATGCTGAATAAAAATATATTTATTAATACACATAAAAAATATGTTAATAATGTATCAAGAAATTTACCATTGTGCTGAAATAACTGTTACGTCTGTAACCTAATAAAACACCCCAAAAATTTTTTTCAAGTTTAATAGGTGTAAAAAAATATAGCGGAGTAACAAAAAGGGGCGTCCCCCTTATTATAAAATTCCATGACATCTTTTGACCATTTTTCTGATTCATCATTTGGAATGGCCCATCTACGTACAGTTGGTCGATTGGTTTGTACACCGTGGTTCTGAACATTCGAAGTAGAAGATTCAGATTGATTCTTTGGACATCTCCATTTACTCATTATCCAAGTTGACGATTTAGGAGCGAGTTGAGAAGAGTATTGATGATGTTCATCCATAGATATATGGAATAAGAAATGAATATAAGTTGATGGTGAATGAGGTGTAAATGAGACATCTATTTATACTTGAAGACACATAAATAAAATGTTTATTAAATTATTAAATATAATAAAATCATTTTTTAAAAATATTATAATTTTTTTATTTGATATGACATAAGATTCTTTGAACCTACTATATAAGGTGGTATTGTAAATTATATATTTTCATCATTTGAAATGTCATCTAACAGAAGAAACAAGGGAAATCAAATCAGGAAAAGACAAAGAAACAGTTCAAGTTCTGATCCAGCAGTTTATATTGATTTCAATTCAACACCTGTAGAGAATCATCATTTTGATAATTTTAACCGGTCTTTAAATGTTATCCGATTTTACTACAACGGAGATGCATCTTTTTGTAGGGTATATTGTATGGGTGATAGAGAATTTTGGGGTAGCCTTATAGGTTATTGTGGCAATGGTTTTATACATACTATTGTAAGTTTTATATATAAATTTCACGTTATGTTATTTAAGTTCATAGAATAATAATACTTATTTTTTACAGCATATTCGTGCTTGGACAAACAGACTTTTAACTTGGCGGATTAATGAAATTCAAAGAACCGGTGAGATACCAGGCCCGAATCGTTGGACCATTCTTCCGTATGAATTTGTCGAACTAATATTTCAAGGGGCGCCTAATGCAAATGAACACGGCAATGGCATGAATGAGTTATATCATTCATTGTGGGAGGTTGATACGGTAATTATTATATTTATTTTTACATAATTAAAAAAAGATTAATTTAAATTAAAAATAAATTTTAACTTTGCATTATTCCGGCAGGTATATATACCAATACATGACAACAATGAAAACTGGTATCTTTTTTAGATTGCTATGGACACACTGCAACTAAAAATATTTTTTCCATATGAATGTCATGAAAATACTTGCTTTGATTTATCATGCATTCATCGTGACATATATGAAATTGTTGTTGAATTTGAGTCTTATTTTATATGGTTTTTACAACGTATATCGTACGTTGATTTATCAGGAAAAGAAGAAGTTCTTGAATTAGAAATATTTGAAGAAACTGTTTGGCCTTATGTCACCCTCAAAATCCACTTGCGGAGTTTTACCGCGAGGCGTGTGAACAAACCAGGATCACAGTCAATAGTTACTCAGAACGACTCTATATGCCATAATTTAAACAAAATCAACCAAAATACAAACTTTAAAAAATGCGGAAGCGTTTTGAAAACAACCCAAGGCAATGAAAGTATAATTGTGGCAAAACAGGTGCCAACCCAAAAGAGTAAACCATAAATATTAAAATACTAAAATTGTCTTGAAGATCGTGACTTAGAATGCAGTGAATGAACCATGCTGCGTGCAGCAGCAAGCAAGCTAATGACTTGAGAATAGCATACTAAAAATGTCAACACAATGGTTGGTGAGTTTAAGAGATATTCAAACATAAACAGTTTAATAATAGCGATATAAAAGTAATGCATTGTAACAGATAACTAGTCCGTTAACAGTAAATATTATTTCATAGTGATTTCGCAATTGAAGCTGACTGTGTTACGTGGTTGCCTCCTGCCACGACTTAACAGGTCGTGACAATGTTCATAGGACAAATTGCACCCAGTTGACCTCGAGTCACACAGGTGGGGCTCGTCAGACCCAGTAGTACTACCCAAATTTCCCCGCTATTCAATATTAACAATTCGAAAGTGTGAGGACTTTTCCATGATATTAACACTATATAATATTATACACAACTTGAATATAGAGCGTTTGTGATTTACCAGTATGCTATCTCCCCCAAAAGAGATTAAATAAAGAGTGGGGCATGAACTCACCTGATATGCGTATAGATAACTAGGGTTTGACTTGGCAAACAGAATAGACAGACAACCTTCAGATGTTACCTAGATCACATAAGTGCATGAGTACATGTAATCAAAGAACATGTGAATCCCTAAGTACACTACAACCAAGGACTCAAGATTTCAAACAAAACAGACATGTTTGACCTAGTTGACCCGTTTGACCCGTTGGTGACTTTATGTGTTGTAAACCATTCAAGTAATCATACAAATATGTTATGCATTTGCTATAACATCCAGGTGTAACACTTAGATCATCATACAACCAAGTATCATACAGGTCATGCGAATCTAGAACATTAACATATCACTAGTTATAACACAACTAACATGTTACACAAAGATCAACCATTCACCACATGCCATGTGAAGCCACTCACGACTTCACATCCTAAACCCTGCCAATCCTACTAAGTAGGGGCCTCAGATTCGCACGCGTGTATGATGATCATAACTATATTCATTATCAATATGCTTTGTATTCAACAACATTCCAACAATCAATTACCAGTCCCAAACATGATGTCCTACTACTAAACCACATCTAAATCATACATGATCATAAGTGTCCAATATCATTCATGATTATCCCAACATCACATACAACCAAATTATCATACTTTACCACATTAGAATTAATCCATGATCATACTAACATGCTCCTAACATCCCAGATATGTTCAAACTACAATCTTTCATATTTTACATAAATAAAGTTCCCCTTTTGGGAAAGCACATCCCAAAATCTATCAAATACCCAATATACTCATGGATTCATCAATAACATACCAATTCAAACTCATATCATCATCTAAGCATGATCAACAACATTCAAACATCATAACTCATCAATTCATAACTTAAAAAGTTACTATCTTTAGTAATGTATGAACTATAACATGTGTTCTTGAATTTCCAATGATCACAACAATAATCTAACATCTAATTATCACCATGAACACATCCATAACATCATATCATCCATAGTTCAACATTACATGCAAATAAAGTTACTATTATTAGTAACCTATGAACACCAATTCCAATTCACCAATTTCTTGCAAAATCAATGTATCCTAACATCCATACAACCTATTAATCATCATACATTCATCAAACAATCATCAACTGATAGGATCTCAGCATCTAGTTTGATTGATTCGAATGATTTCAGCAGCGGAATAGAGTACCAACTAGCACAATTCGAGCAAGAATACCAAAGATATAGCAATGAACAGAATTAGTTATAGAGAGAGAAATTTTCTGCAAAAGGAATATTTCATTCAATCACACGCTTTTTCATGGCTTTCGCTCAATTACAATTTAGGTCATTCTTCCTTATATAAGGAAAGATGACGTAGGTTGATGTCACTTGATAGTGACATCTAACCGTTATTTAACAAACTACTGAAATACTAAAACTACTGAAGATGTCAAGCAGCTGACATCTTCTTACAAGAAGCTAAGTGTTTACTTATTACAAAACTACTGATAAGAAACTACTAAAACTGCAACGATTGAAGAACAAGCTCTTCAGTCGTTTTACAAAACTACTGAAAGTAAAAACATAAGACTACCGATAAACACAACTACTGAAGAAGTACTCTTCAACTGTTGTGACAAACTACTGAAACTTCAGCACTTGGTCTTCAGACTTGAACTTCAGACGTTTCATCAGCTGATGACTTCAGTAGATGTCATCAGCTGATGTCTTCAGTCTTTGTCTTCAGACTTTGTACATCAGTTGTTGATCTTCAGCACTTGTGGACTCTTCAGCTGTTGAACTTCAGTACTTTGGTCTTCAGCTTCAGCACTTGTATTCTTCAGCTGTTGGACTTCAGCACTTTAGTCTTCAGCTTCAGCACTTGTGTTCTTCAGCTGTTGAGCTTCAGCACTTTAGTCTTCAGCTGTTGAAGTCTTCAGTACTTGATCTTCAGCTGTTGAAGTCTTCAGCACTTGTCGAACTGCTGATGAAGCCTTCAACAGTTGTTGTGATATCATGTGGGACTTAGAGGTTTTCTGATCTTGGCTCATTGGTTCTTTTGGTCCAACATCAACTTCACATAATCAAGCCATTTTTGAATTAGGGTTTGCATACAACCAAAGTTCATGATCAATCCACTAAAAACATACAATTCTTGCATAATCGATGTTAACTAACATGTATACAATCTAACTAACATACTAACATCATCAACCAACATCAATTTCAACTCCATGAAGGCCAATTCACGAATTAGGGTTCGGCCCTAAACAAAAACTCACAAAAACATGAAAAATCTAACCTTTAAACGTGTTATAGCTTGTAATTGATGATTCCAACAAGTTATATGCCTTGAAATCGATCCAATTTCGTGTTCCCTTGCTTGTTCTTGGCTGATTTCGCAATGGTGAGGGGGTTTAGGGGAGTGTTGCGGCCGAATGGGTGGGATTAGGGTTTGGGATTTGTTTTATTTAATTTTAATTTACACATTTACCCTTTTAACCCTTGTAATTTGTATTTTATAAAAACTAAGCTTTAAACTCTTTGTAAAGTGTTTTTAACTTCATAATATAAAGAAATAAACTTATGAAAATCATTATATATCTTATCTTTATAAAAACACAAGACACACGAATAAATAGGCACGTTTCCGCGTTACGCGATTAATTTTCTAATTAACCTTTTAAAAATGTGTAAACACATAAACATAACCAATACTCACATAATCAATTAGATTCACACCAAATTAACATTACCCATTATTATTATGTCACCAACGTTAAACGACAACTAGTGTGTGCTCACGACACGTGTATACAAGACTTAACGGAACTAACGGAGTTTGGTAACGGAAATTTACCGGATGTCACACCTTATAATGGTGGTCACATTGGTCGAGATTCTGGAGTAGTTATCTGTATGTTACTACGTAGGTTGGTTCAAAACAGATCATTGGCGTGGAAAGAAGTAAATTTGCAAGATGTTTGTCTTAGATACAAATGTTTTATGGCTGATGAATTATACGCAATGCGTACAATGTAATGTCCTATTTTATAAAATATTTTATTAGTATATCAAAATGTCGTACAACAATTATTATTTTATATATAAAAATAGATAATTATAACATAAATAAAATTCAAATTTAATTATGCAACATGTTTACAATATCTTCTTCATATGATTATTTTTGCACGAACACTTGATATTTTATCACTTGCAATAAAATTGATCCCGGTAACACCTGTAACCAAACTTGTTTTCACGATATGGAAAACATTAGTTAATTATAATAATTAAACTACGAGCCATGGAAAATATAGGTTATTTTTAATTAGTATAACTGCACGACATTACTAGTTTGGTAATGCTGCTTGTTTAAAGAGGGTAGTATATAAACGATGTATTAAAACGAATTAAAATCCGTTTATAGTTAAATAAATAATTACCGACATTTGTTTTGTTTTCTTATATGATTTTTGTAATGTAGGTAAGGAAAAGAAGAACAATGTCACGTAATTTTTTTGATTTTTGTGATGTAGGTAAAAAAAATTATAATTAACAACATAAGGAGGTTTAGGAGAAGAAATTTCCCAAGAAAAAAATATAATATTATTCAGAGATAAAGTGTTGGTGTATGTATGTGAAAAATGAGATGAAAATGTGTTGGTGTGATAGTGTTGATGTTATATTTATAGTAGAAAAAGTATACCAATAATTTTTTAATTTTACTTTTCAATAATGGTAATTATATACAATTTATATACAATACAAAATATATACAATTTAGCACGCGGTCTATTTGTTTTATAATAATATCAATTTTTGTTTTGTAAGATCCCGCCATACAGTTAAAAATCAAAGTTAAAGTTATACATATATGATATTTAATAAATAAAAGAATGCTTACATTCGCTTCAAGCCAATCGTCTGTATCTCCTATTTGAAGTAAATCACCAAAAAATGATGATATGTGATCATTATCCCCGGTAAGAGAAGTAGTGAAATGATCACCACTAGTGAATAATTCTAAAACATTATTTTGATCGTTATTTTTATTTTTTTCTTTTTAAAAACAAAAAACGATGAACTAACGGCTGCCGATGGTTTTATTTCCCGTTTCTGTTTTCATAACGCAATCGGAACTGTCTGTTAGTAAAAACCAAAAATAATAAATAATAAGAACAAGTAATAAATTAAATAATATTGAAAAAAATAGGACAAAATAATTAAATAATACCTTCTTTTTGCTACGCGTCCCAAAAACAGAAGACAATACGATCTAAATCAAAATAATAATTATGTGTGTTATTTAATATAATAATAAAAATTATTACGTATTAATATAAACATGGTAATAACTTCTCAATACTAGGACCAGTAGAAAAAGGAGATCCAAACATTTGAGGGGGAGAATTTACAAATTGACTGGTATTAAACTAAAACACAAAAAATTATATAAGTTACGTTTAAATATCAAAAAAATTATACAAATTTACGGGTACACTTACCTCTTCTAAGTTTTCTTCAAAAGTTTGCTTCGGAGTATGCGTTCCTGGATTGTCTTTTTTAAAATAATTATCCTTTATAAAACACTTAATTAACACATTTTGTTTTAGATATAAACATAATAATAATTGATATGATTAATAATTACAAGTAATCGATGAACAATCTCCTCAATGCTTTTCGGGTCACAACAGTGACTATTATTCTGATTTTGGGGCTGCTCCGAATAATTATTCTGATTCTGAGTCTGCTCCGAATAATTATTTTGATTTTTAAAACAATCATCATGTGGGGAACATTATTTCCATTAGGGTCAGAATGTTCAAATATTATTTCTTTCTGTTCGGATGAAATTTCACCCCAATATAGACAACTTATTCTGTATGATTGAAGTGATTTATCAAACGCTGTTGAAACAATATTTGATGGTAGATAATGACCTTGAAATTTTATAAAAAATTATTATTAACATAATTAAATAATGTTACTGTAATTTATTAAAAACAATAACGTATCTCTTTTGAGTTTTTTAGTATAGATAACGCTTGTTCCCACGATATTAAACTCATACGAGGCCAATCAATGGCCCTTGGCACGTACCCACGTCGTTTTCCATAATTATTCATTATCGGAAACACTTCATAAATCCAAATCTATAACAAATAAAATATTTTAATCTAATATATAATAAAAATTCATTGATATAATTACAATTATCAAATTTAAAATTTACCTTAAATGCTCAAACAAATCCTTTTATACTGTATCTTAGTTTTTTCTTTCGCTTTTCTCTTTCGTTTTTATAAAGAGCATTATAAATATGAGGGTAAGTATAATTCCAAAGATATGTATCCCACGGAAATTCATTCCATGCCCCTAAATTATTAATTAAATCTAAAAGTTGATTGTTCAAATTATTTTTTCCTTTTAATCCCATAAAATCTTGTTGAACAAGTAATAATAAACAAACCTTTATAACAGTTACATCATCTAACATGTGTAATCTGTTTTCAAAAACTTCTCTTAAATCATCTAACATAGGTTTATGTATTCCATTTTGGTGAAAAACGATATAGACAAAACGTGTTGTGTTTGAATGAATTTGACGTGTCATTTCACCAAATTTAAACCTGTTAATGATACAAAATTCTTTACGACCAAATTGGAGATTTTGTCTATTATTGAAAAGTTAATACCGTTCTCCGGATTTTCGGTAGGAATTTGCGTTTGTAATATTAAATGAATAAGTGATACATCATTATTAATACTTTCACATAATAATCAATTTGCAAAACAAGTGCTATTAAATATAAGAAGTTGATCAGGATTGTTTTTTAGTTTATTATAAATTTGTTTTGCAACTTTAACATTACATCTAATAGTAATACTATTAGATGCATAAAAACCCTGCATAAAAAATAATTAACTTATGTTAAATGTATTAACAATACATTCATATAATAACAAATTTGTGTAACAATAGAAGTAGAAATTAAGAAAAAAACACTAACCCCGTGCTCCATTACAATGATTTATAAACTTAGAAGATTATTTATAATAATGTGATTTTTTTGGTGTAAACCGAACCCACGTGGTCTCCCACACTCGGATTCGCAATTTAAATAGGCCCTCGCCTGGGTTTTCGTGCCCCTCGCTCCAGGTCAAAATCCCTCGCCCGAAGGTCAAAATCCCTCGCCCCAATTTACGAACCCTCGTTGACTTTCACCTTTGACTCGACGAGGGTTTCATCACATCCCTTGCCTAGGGTTGCATTCCCTCGCTTTTTCCCTCGCCTAGGGGTGCGTTCCCTCGCTTGAAATTTGGTCCCTCGCCTGAAATTTGGTCCCTCGCCTCGGTGTGAGAGATCGAGGTCAAATCCCTCGCCTCGTTTGTTGTGTCCCTCGCTGACTTGGCGAGGGGTGGGTCAAATCCCACGCCTCGTTTGTTGTACCCCTCGCTAACCATATAAATTTACTAATTTTTCACGTGGGCGAGATAGTTACACGTGGGCCAGAGACATGTGGGCAAGAGAATATGGGTTTTCCTTACCATTGGCGAGGGGTCAAACTCAATGTTTCTTTTTTGTATTTTATTTAGTCAATGATTATTTTGATAATCTTGTTTACTCAATTGTTTAATTTGGTAACTTTTTCAATTTAAAATGTCAACAAAAACTTGGATATTATATATCTTTTCAGATTTCAGATTTCAAATGTTACAACTTACAAAGAGGGAAAAAAGATAAAAAATAAGAAAAAAGAAAAGAAAAAAAGAAGATATTAATATTGAAGTAAAAGACAAGTCAAAATATCCATCGACCAAGAAAGAGCAAGTTCCTGTGCGTCCATGTGTTTTCTTGGCGAAATCTTGAAGATTTCTTGACAGTGAGACAAGGCTCCAAGAAGGAAGCAAGATCTTATCTTTTTTTTTATGTGAACAACAAACACTCCGACCTTCAACACCAAAGAAACTTAATATTAATATGGGCATCCTGAATGACGATGCAGTGATCATCAAAGAACCTCAAACGCCAGGAGACAACACTCTCATCACTGTAAATTGTCCCGATAAAACTGGCCTTGGCTCTGATCTCTGCCGAATTATTCTCCTCTTTGGTCTCAGTATTGCTAGAGGAGGTATTTCTTTTCCCCTTGTCCTTTTCTTTTGAATGATAGTGATTATTACTGAAAATTGTGTTTTTTCTGATATGTTATTTGACTAATTTATGGTATATTCTTTTGGCAAATTATGGTTCTTGGTGGGAGGTGGACAAGTGATTGTACCCTTGCAGTTGGGCTGCCTTCTCTGTGATTCATTGCTTGATAATCTTTTATTTTTTCTTTTAGTTTTTTTTTGAATTTTGAAGCAAATTTCTGGTATTTCTTTTGTTTTATGCAATTTCTTGAAAAGGGTCTTGCTTGCTTGTGACTTATCAAAACAGAATTAATCCATCAGATTTTTGTTAATCCCATTTTTCTTGCAGTTTTGGTTCATGTATGTGTTTTTATATTTAATTTAAATTGATTTTTTTTGTTAACGCTCATCAAAAGAATGGTATTATCCCTTACATGTGTTATACAGAACCCCATCATGATTTGGAGCCCATAAGAAATCCTAAACATTTCTATTATTTATTGCAAATTTGTTAAAATATGGTCTAAACATTCTGATGTCTGCTGTAAAAGCCTGCAAATTGCATATAAGTAGTACATAGTTTGAAGCAAATTCTGTTTTTTATGCTTTCAAAATAGTTATTAAAGTCCAGATGTCATAAACTCCTGAATGCACAAATGCAACCATGAACCCTAAAACTTTGGTTTGTAAATTAAATAATACAAGATCATTTTGGATTATTAAAGGGTTGTAATTTGTTTAAGTAATCTGTTATGCACAGATGTATCAACAGATGGGAAATGGTGTTACTTAGTCTTTTGGGTGGTTGGTAAGCCAACAACCAGGTGGTACTTATTGAGAGAGAGGCTTCTTGAGGTATGCCCACCGTGCACCCCGCCATTATCTGAAATTTTCTACTTCCGGCCAGAGTTTCAACAGCCAAAGCCACCCAACGTTTTCCTTTTGAAGTTCTGGTGTACTTTTGACCGAAAAGGCCTCTTACACGGTACTTCCTAATTTGTAACAAAGTATTCTAGCGTACCAAACATCAATATAAAGCTAAAGTCTTATACGCCTGCAAATTGCCGTTTAAGTTCTTTCTTACGATACTGCAGCCATGTAAAGACTTTTCGTGAAATAATTCTTAAATAAAGGGTACATGGCTATAGTATGTCACTCAAATATCAAAATGGAATACTGCAGCAATGTACGCTCTCGATGAAACATATTCTACATAACATATTTTTTAGATACATGATAAGGTTGCAGTATACCAATTGTTTACAGTGTCATATTGCAACCTTGCATAGTTCCCATGAAAAATGTCGTACGAACACAAGACAATGGAATGTGATAGTTTGCAATCATGTGCACTTTTGGTGGAACATATCCTTTAGAGGATGATACAAGATTCCTTTTCCATTTAATAAGGAGGATTCACATGCATTTGAATCTACAAAGATATAGTCAAGATTGTATAATTGTTTAATGTGATTAGGTTTCTTGAGAAGTTGGGGATGTATAGCTTACTTTGACTAAAAAGAGTAATTGTTTAAGTGAAATATTGCACCCTGTCGGCATACTTATGATTATATTATTAGCAGCGTGACAGCATTGTTTCAATTTATTATCTATGCTGAAAGGGACTTTAAACTTGTCGCGTGACAATGACCGTAAAACCAGTTATCTTTGTCCATCTACTATATTTTCAACTCATGTGTGCTCCAAAGTTGAAACTATAGAACTATTAACAAATGTATGATTCTTTAAATCGGTGTTTTATTCACAGGTAAATACTGTAAAGCTGTTCAATATTTGAAGTATTCTTTAAATGTTTTGTTCACACATGAATCATTTTTTATATAATTTGTGTGCCTTTGACATATGTATATAAATATATATATGTATTTATGTATATGGATTTTCTTGAGCCCAACAATGTTGTTGCTCGCATACCCTTATAAACATCAGATAAACAGATAGTTTGTACATTTGTAATTGATCATCTGTTAATGAGTCCACAAGAATCAGTCTTTAAATTCCTACAATATTCTAAGTATATTCTATCTTTGAATCTCATTTGATTATATGTTTTTTAATAATGTTTATAGATGTGACAAAAGTCCTTTGTGAGCTAGAGCTTACGGTTAAGCGAGTAAAAGTGTTTACAACTCCCGATGGGAGAGTCATGGACCTTCTGTATGTCACAGATACAAGGTACTGTATTTTTTACCTCAAAACTCAAAACATTTTTGTTTTTTAGTATTGACCTTTTGACCCACATGAAATGCATAGAGAACTTCTTCATACAAAAAGACGACAGGAGGAGACGAAAGATCAACTAAACGCGATGTTAGGAGACAACATGATTAGTTTTGAGATTGAATTGGCGGGTCCTGGTGTCGCGGCTAACCCTCAAGGATCAGCATTTCTTCCACCTGCAATCACAGATGACATGTTTGGTTTGGGATTCAGTGGGACCAAAATGGGCGGTGCCCTCACATCTGATCACGTGTCTATTACCATCGACAACCAGCTTAGCCATTCACACACCCTGGTTCACATAGTTTGTCAAGATCATAAAGGCTTGATCTATGACATCATGCGAACCTTAAAGGATTACAACATCCAGGTACAAGCACCTGATTTTCTTTGCAACAGGCACATCTAATACCATCTCTTATAACTCGTTTATTAATCTTCATTATTGAATATCACATAATCACTTTCATAACGCACATCCAATGCTTCCTAACTGACATAAGAAGCATGTGTGACGTCGATAGGGACAAAAGGAATGTTTTAATTGATTATTTTAAACCTTGATAGATCTCATATGGACGGTTCTCCTCCAAAGCAAAAGAAAAGTTTGAAGTCGACTTGTTTATAATGCACATAGATGGAACGAAGATTATGGACCCCGAGAAGCAAAATGTGCTTTGTGCGCGTCTCAGAATGGAGCTGGTTCGTCCACTTCGAGTGGAAGTGATGAGCCGTGGTCCAGATACTGAGTTGCTGGTGGCTAATCCAGTTGAGCTAGCTGGGAAAGGCCGACCACTGGTGTTTTATGACATAACACTTGCCATAACAAGTCTCAATATACGCATCTTCTCAGTAAGTTAACTTAAACTACATTATACTGTCTTTAAGCTTACAGTCAACCATATCTTTTTTATAATGGGTTGATTTGGGAATCAAACTGTCAGAAAAGGGTCAAGGGTGGAAGGTGGTGGGGGGGGGGGGGGGGGGGGGTGGGGGGGGGGGGGGGGGGGGGACTGAAAAACGAGCCATAACCGGAATTACAGAAAGATGTTAAACAAAATAACTGAACCAATTGAGAAATTGATGATTTGGTTATTATCTTTTTGACAAGCGGCTTTTCTAGTTTGATTAAGGTTATTTGTGTATACGTAACTAAATTAACCAAACCGATCGATCCCTTGCTAGAACCAACTTTTATATATTATTTTTATTAAGAATATGTTATTATGGACAAGTTTCATTCATAAATTAAATGTATTGTTAAAATTTTATATGATCCAATATATAATTGGATTTGTTAACTGGAATTAGCTTAAATTCATGTATGTCCAATGCGAGTGGTTAACCGATTTAACCAAAACATCTTTTCTAATTGCTGAATAACCGAAACAATGAACCATATACAAGTGAACTTAACAATTATCAAATCTAAAAACCAAAACATTGCTTATAGATCGGTTTTAGCTCATAACTAAACATTGGAAGATTATATAAGTTGAAATTTGGCTTAGCCTATTTTTAGTGCATCTAATTAATTACCTCCTAAATTGTTTATAATTCAAAGTTATAGTTGTTATAGTAACAGGATTGTTTAGTAATCTTAACCAACACAATAATCACATTAATTAATTATAAGAAGTTATAATAATTAACATTTTCTTGCAAGCAACCCCACATGGCCTATTCATTTCAAACCTGACTCTTTAGCAAACATCCGTCCGTCTTGCCAACTGTAATTGATCTTTTTATAGGTCGAGATCGCTAGACACCGGATTGAGGATCGAGAATGGGAAGTTTATCGGGTTCTACTTGATGAAGGGGATGTGGCTTTGGTGCCAAGGAGCTTGATCAAAGAGTGTGTTGTGAAGAACTTGATGGGATGGGAGTAAGAGGTGGTGGAATAGTATTAGAAAGTTGTCTTGTTGGCCTGTATAATGTTTAAGTTAGCAATGTGTCGAGTGTAGAATATAGAATATAGAATATGCAGGCGGCATAAGTCATCACCCCCGTCACTTGTATATAGACCATATACCATCTTAGCAAATGACTTGTAAATGCGCAACTTAATGTGTACATATTTGCATATATAAAACCCTTAAGTGTGGTTACTTTTACTTGTAGATTTCTTGGTTATTTCTTAATATTTCTCCGATATGCTACGTGTTTTTTTTTTAAATTTTATTTTTTATGGCGTATCGTATATTATTTAGTCCAACTCATAAACTACACTAATTCTTATGTTAAAATTTGAAATATGATGTTCTTTAAATAATATTTGACTATTACTAATGAGCCACCAATTCAAGTGATGAACATGAATTTCTTCACTATGCTAATGAGACAACCAAAATTATTGCTCATGTTTCAGTTTCTAGATTTTGTTTACGATTACAAACAATTTGATTATCTTAATTAACTGGTCATTACTTTTTGATAAAAGTTTAGTGAAAATGCTCCAACCGATGTGATCAAATTTAATAAAGGTGTGTTAAAAGCGAGATTTAACATGAAAGACATAAGTCCCAACGATATGATCTTGGAGTAAAGATTATTAGAATCCAAAATGGTCATTTTAAATTAATCTCACCATGTGAACATAATATGACGTAGGTTTAATATGATAAAACAACTACTTTCTCAACTAGGGTTATCACGGTTGACTATATGAAGTCAATCGATAACACAACTGTTTTCCTTACAAAAGGAATAAGAAGAAAGTTAGAACATAATTAGCCAAGAGAAATATGACTAAAGCCCTTAGAATCAGTTTGTACAAAGAAAAACCTATCATAGAAGACCAGAGATCTCATGATGTAGGCTCAATAGGACAATCTAACTGTACGAACTAAGATCACTGTAGGGAGTACCACAACACATAAAGAGAGTTGCACACTTCATCGTTCTTTTCTCACCAAAATACAATCAACCTATAACATTAATCTTTTTCATTACATAATCATGTTCCGCACACACGTCACTCAGATCATAAGAACCTTTTCCCAAAACCACATCACTAAACATAACTAGGATGTAACTCGACACCTGCTCGACATCTAGTTCACTTTTCAAACAATCATTATATTTTATAAAAATATTTAAGCAGTTTACAAAGGTTATTTACATTATTAAATCACCACATTGGCATAATGTTAGGTTACTGTAAGGTCCCGTTCCCAAGAAACCTCACAGTTGGTTAATTATAGCATAAAATCATTTTTAATAACCAAAACATTACAGCGGAATTAAATAGACATTCATTTAAAACTTGGAAACCATATTGTACCTATACATTTGTTCTTCAATTGTAAATAAAACATAGTACTTGTTCTTAAATTACAATAAAAGATTTTATAATCAGAAATGCCATCCACTACCATCCAAGTAGCTTCCCACCTTGTGCCATCCTCAGCAGCATCATTTACCTGCCAACTATTATGCATTGTGAATCCAAGGATCGCAGTCAGGAATTATCAGTGTTGGTCGAAGACAAGTCAACGTTTGCAGAATCAACGTTGGCTTGGTTTAATTGTTTTGTATTAAATTTCAATATCAATGAAGATTCTGATGGGGTTTGTTAGAACACAAAATAAACAAGTTTAACCTTTTAAACTTTCTGAAAAACGCAGCGGAAGTAAAGCATTATAACATGTTTATAAGCTGAAAAATTTCATGTTCTTAATGGTGTTTTAAGATGAAAAACAAACCCAAATCAAAAGGATCTTTAATATGTGAATAAGCAAGCTATATAAACACATAAAACATTCATAATGTGACAACCAAACAAGTTGCCAAACTACCTCCTTCCAGCAGCTAAAACGACCAAGGGAAGAAGGATGATCAAAGCTCAAAATCTCGGCCAAAACTCCAAGGAAGGAGCCCTCAAGCTTGTATACCCCAAGCCTCCTTGCAAAGCACCTTCTTGTTAGGAAGAATCAACACCAAAACTCACCAAAAACCGCTCTCAAAACTCCAAAATCTGCTGCTCCTGGCCGTAGCTATTGAGAGAGAGAGAGCACTTTCTTTTGGTGTTCTTGCATGTAATGAATGATGAGTTAGTTGTGTACAAGGGTAGTCAAGACTTGTGTGTTTTCAAGGACACAAAGGTCCAATGAGAATTAAGGGGAGGGCGGCCAAGCCTTTTAAAAAAAAGTTTTCCCCCTTAAATTTTATCACACATTATATGTGTTAACTAGTCCTTTTACTAGATATATACAACTAACCTTTTAATTGTACAATCTATGCACTCCCATTATTAATTTGTAATGTTATCTAACCTTTTTAAATAACATTACAAATAATATTATTGAACAAAATATCCTAATAAATTGTTCTATCTCATATGCAACTTGTTTAGAAAACCCATTTTCTAAATTGGTGTAAATATTTAATTGCATGATCATATCATCAATTAAATATTAATTGGTGTTTGCTAAGCTTGTCATTGGGTATAACCCGACTTCGATCATAACGTACTAACCACATCAATATTCTAAGTGTCTTGGGTACACAGAATCCTACAATCTCCCACTTGCCCAAGATTCATAGAAGATTGATGCAAGCAGTAAATACCGCCTAACAACGGTTTACTACCCTTAATACGCATGACTTATAGCCATTCAATAACATCATCCCTTTCAAGTACCCTTCTTGAAATGATTTAGGTGAATCAATCATCTATCCTTTTGTTACAAATGTCATGTTAATTCCAAGGACACAGAATGATCATTCCTTGTTGACTTAACTTAATCAGGCCTTAAACATCTAACTCTCAACGAATAAGAGGAACAAATTCCATCTTGACTACATACGTTTCTTACAAACACCTCATGTCATACCTGAACATACCCTTATGTGCTGTCCATTATTTCAGGACAGTGAAGAATTAGCTCAAGGTATAATACTTGGTGAATATCAAAACCCAATATGTATCTCAGGTCGGAGGATACCAAATGATATTCGGCTTTACTCAAATTTACTTATGATCAATCAATAAGATTCCATGTAGTAAAATTTGAGATGCGGGTTAGTCCAATATTTGTATCCCACAAATATCTATGAACCTTGGTAGCAACCCATTGCTCTATATTCATCCTTATGAATATCAACCAATCCAAGTTCATAATAATCTTACCCTCACACTTGTTCCCACAAGTATGAACGACTACGGACATTTAGAGAAACAATTTACTCATGGATTAAACATGCTAAATTGGAACATTAATTGAAACATTATAACCAAATAATTTTATTCAAATAATAAAGAGTTCCATATATCCGAATACAAAATTTACAGATCAAATCCAATCACTAGAATATCGAAGTCCCATGGCACAAGTATGACCTTCATGCTTTGCCTTTTCAAGGAGCTTCGTGAGAGGATCCGCAATGTTCTGATCCGTGTGAACTTTGCGAATACATATCTTTCCCTTTTCAACTTCATCTCGTATGTAGTTGAATCTCCGCTCAATGTGCCTTGTCTTTTGATGAGCACGAGGTTCCTTGATTTGAGCAATCGCACCCTCGTTATCACAAAAGATCTCTAGGGGGTCCTGAATGGAAGGGACAACCCCCAGATCGGCAATGAATTTCTTCAACCATGCAGCTTCTTGAGCTGCCAATGAGGCGGCAACGTATTCTGATTCTGTAGTTGATAGAGCCACCACATCCTGCTTGGAGCTCTTCCAAGAGACCACTCCTCCATTCAGAGTGAAAATATATCCCGATTGTGACCGAGAATCATCACGATCGGTTTGGAACTCGCATCCGTGTAACCCTTACAATGAGTTCTCATCACCAGATCCATAGATTAGGAACATATCTCTTGTCCTCCTTAGGTACTTAAGTATGTTCTTAACAGCCATCCAATGACTGTTTCCAGGATTTTGCTGGTAACGACTTGTCATGCTTAAGGCGCATGACACGTCCGGTCGAGTGCATATCATTGCATACATGATGGATCCAATAGCAGATGCGTATGGGATTGCCTTCATTTTATCTTGCTCATCCTTTGAGCTAGGACATTGAGTCGTACTCAATATCGTTCCTCTTGAATAGGTACGGTACCTTTCTTAGAGTTCTCCATCTTGAACCTTTTCAAGATTTTATCAATATACGCACTTTGATTTAAACCAATCAACCGCCTTGATCTATCCTATAGATCTTTATTCCCAGAATATAGGCGGCTTCTCAAAGATCCTTAATGGAAAAACAACTTCCAAGCCAGGTTTTTACACCTTCCAAGGTTGGAATGTCATTTCCAAATAGTAGTATGTCATCAACATACAATACTAGGAAAGTTACTATGCTCCCACTAGCCTTCTTATACACACAAGCCTCATAAGCATTTTTGATGCAGCCAAATTTCTTTACCTCCTCATCAAAACGATGATTCCAGCTTCTCGACGCTTGCTTCAATCCATAGATTGATTTCTTTAACTTGCATACTTTATTAGGATGTTTTGGATCGACAAAACCTTCAGGCTGAACCATATAGACATCTTCCTCAAGATATCCATTTAGGAAAGCGGTTTTGACATCCATTTGCCAAATCTCATAATCATAATGAGCAGCTATGGCAAAAAATATCTTATAGACTTTAGCATTACAACAGGTGAGAGAAAGTTTCATCATAGTCAACCCCTTGAGTTTGAGTGAAACCCTTTGCTACAAGTCTAGCTTTATAAGTATCCAAGTTTCCATGCATATCATTTTTTCTTGAAAACCCATTTGCTTCCAACTACTTTGGAATTAAGAGGTGGTACAACCAAGTCCCATACTTGATTGTCATGCATGGATTGCATCTCAACGCTCATGGCCTCGAGCCATTTGTCACAATCCGAATTGGACACTGCATCATGGTATGTGGTCGGTTCATCTGAATCTACCACATAGCATCCATCCATGACAAATCCGTATCTTTCAGGTGGATTACTAGTTCTACTACTTCTGCGAACATTTTGTGTGTATTGATCAACCATTTGATCATCTTCAACATCCTCATGTTGAGTGCTAGTTTCAACCAAACATGCATCAGGTTGTGGTTCTTGATCCTCCTCAAGATCCACTGTTCTACTGCTAGTTCCTTCCATGAGGAACTTTGCTTCTAAGAACTCACCCTTTCTGGCAACAAACACCTTTTGTTCCAGTGGATCATAGAAATAATATCCCATAGAATCTCTAGGGTATCCAACAAAGATACACTTGGTGGATCGGACTTCCAATTTGTTTGGGGGGGAGTCTTAACATAAGCCTCACAACCCAGACCCTTAAGTATGATAGGGATGGAACTCTTCCATGCCATATTTCAAAAGGTGTCCTTTCCACCTTTTTGGTTGGGGCCATATTTAGAATACGGGCCGCGGAGAGCAAAGCGAAACCCCAAAATGATAGAGGTAATGTGCTTCTAGCCATCATAGATCGAATCATATCCAATAAGGTTCGATTCGTCCTCTCAAACACACCATTATGTTGTGGTGTTCCAGGTGGAGTGAGTTGTGAGACAATCCCACAACTCCTAAGATGATCTTGGAAAGTATCACTTAGGTATTCACCTCCTCTATCGGTACGGAGAACTTTAATCGACTTGTTGAGTTGATTTTCCACTTCATTCTTGAAGATTTTGAACATTTCAAAAGCTTCATCTTTGTGCCTTGATAAGTACACATACCCATAGCGACTATAATCGTCGGTAAAGGTAATGAAGTATCTTTCACCATTCCTAGTCATTGGCTTAAAAGGACCACATACATCCGAATGTATGATTCCTAATAATCTTTTGCCCTTTCGTTAGTTCCACTAAAGGGTGCCTTAGTCATTTTACCTTGTAAACAAGATTCACACACATCAAATGAATCACATTCATTTGTTTTTAAAAGACCATTCTTTTGAAGTGTTTGTATACGTTTCTTGTTTATATGACCAAGACGACAATGCCAAAGATAGGTATCACTCAAATCTAACTTGAATTTCTTGGTGTTAGTATGGTACAATGAACTATTTAAAGAATTTTATGAACCAACTCATAAATACCATTAATGGGTATAGCTTTAAAATAGAACATATCATTTAAAGAAACATGAATATCATTTTCAACAAAAGATAATACATAATCATAAAGTCTTAATTGGATACAGAAATAATGTTCCTAGTCAAACTAGGAGCATACAAAACATTCTTCAAAATAACATCCAAGCCACTTGGAAGTTTCAAGATGTAGTCCCCACGGCTTCAACTTGGACTTTGGTTCCATTGCCCATGAAGAGGCTAACATCCCCTTGATTGAAATCCCTACTTCTTTTGAACCCCTGCAACAAATTGCAAATATGAGTTCCACATCCGGTATCTAATACCCATGTGTTTGAAGATGTAACATTAAGATCAATATGAATCATGTATATTGTACCGAGGTCTGCCCGGCATCCCTCTTGGCTTTCAACTCTTGGAGATGAACAGGACAATTCTTGCCCAATGTCTAATCTCCCCACACTTGAAGCATGGGTCATTGGTAGCAACCTTTTGCTTCTTCTCTTGTGGTTTGGGTGGCACCCTTGCCACCCCTTTCCCCTTTCCCCAAACGGGTCCCTTACCCTTGGCAACCTTTGCCTTGGGTGCGGGATGAGGCCTTTTCTTGTTCCCACTTTCATTAATGGTGAGAACGGGTAAAACCCTTTTACCCATGGCCGCCTCGACCGTTTTCAACATTGAGTGAAGCTCACCAATGCTTTTGTCCCAAGCATTCATGTGGTAGTTCAACACGAATGTCTCGAACTTCTTGGTAAGGCCATTAAGGATCAAATCCGTGGCCAATTCCTTCGAGACAGGACAATTAAGCCTCTCGAGGCAGTCAATATGACTTTTCATCTTAAGTACATAAGATGAAACAGATTGGTTGTCGTCCATACGACATGCATGGAGTGCTCGAACCGTTTCGAAGCGCTCAACCCTTGCTTGCGTTTGGAACGTTTCCTTCAGCTGGGTTATCATGTCATATGCTCCGTGATGTTCATACTTCTTTTGGAGATCCGGAGTCATGCTCGCTAGCATGAGACAAGACACTTGGACAGAGTCCTCAGTGTACTTGAGCCAATCGTTGTAGGCCTCCTCGTCATCCTCAGTAGGTTGATCGGGGATAGGGTCGTCTAAAACATATGATCTTCTCTCTTGCTTGAGAGCGATTCTCAAGTTTCGATACCAATCAATAAAGTTGTTATGATTTAGACGTTCCTTTTGGAGGATCGCTCGTAATGATTGGTTTGACGCGGATGAGTTATCGTGATTTTCATTGTTGGTGGCCATCTACAAAATTTAACAAAGATCTATTTTAGTATTTTCGATATTGCTATTTTAATAATTAATGCCTTTTAAGTTCATTTTTATATTAAAGTCTAGAACCCAACATTACATTTAAATTGTGGTTAGGTGACCTTTATCCCACGATTTAAATTAATAAGGTGGTCAACGATTGACGGTTGCAACCATTTACAACTTCTAGAGGTATGGGATCGACTTTAAACATCGTATGTAAAGTCGGCATGTTAATCCCATCAACACCATTTGGAAACCATATTGTAGGTGATCCATTTAACATGGTTTGCAAATCAAGACATCCTACTTACACACACGTGTGAGTTTGCCAAAATGAGTGGTTAGGTGACCTTATCTCACAAATATGGCATTCTCACCTTAAGTCATAAGTTCCCTCAAAGTGGTTAGGTGACCTTTATCCCACTAAGAGTTCCCAAGTGACTCAAGTGCTATGTAAAAGGACGGTGTTGATCTTGTTTTCAAATGTTTAGAGATTTCATAATTTTAGTTTAGAAAACTCTTGTATTTGTATTTGCATGCTTTCAAATACAAGGTACCCTTTGGTCCTTTGATTAAAACCTATTTTAATCTTTAAAATCATTATATCATTTTAATAATATTTTATCACCTTTTAATGATTAAGAACCATCATTTTTATAGCTTGTTAAGTTTGTTAATTAGTTTGTAATGCATATCAAAATATCAACCATACAATCAAATAACAAACTTACAAACAAGCATAAACATAAACAACCATAATGTGCATAACCATAGCTACTATTGTGACCACACTTGTTTGCCATCACAAGTGTGGTCATTTGGTCTTTTCTAAGGGTTGAAATCAACACAAAATTGAGGTCATCATAGACCCCCACTTGAACTTGCATCCATATGCTTCAAGTTCCATGTCTTTGATGTCCATCTTTGGGTCTTGATCTTGTGCATCTTCCTTTTACAAAATTGTATCCTAATACATTTTTTTCTAATAAAAGAAATGAACCTAATCTATTAATTACATAACCAAATGAACAAATAATTACAACCAAATAATAAACATAAATATTACAACCCAATTGAATGAATAAAACCAACCATTCCAATCATCCAAATCAAAAGGCCAAAGGCTAGGTTATGCACACTAACATCCAATGAACATATCATCCAAACATATAATGAAACCCCACTTAAAACCACCAAATTTCAGCCAACATAAACTGAAATTTTGGGTTTTAAACATTGTCCAAACAATCAACATTTCATAATATATATCTTTCAAGGTCTAATCACTAGCATGTGTGATATGACTTTGAAAGTTTGGGGAATCATTCATACAAAATATAGCAGCCCAAAATCAGCCTATAATAAGTGATAATACTTCTTTAAAACCGATTTTAAAGACTAATAACAAGCAAGTTATCCACATAACCGGCTCTTGATGCCATTGATGGGGTTTGTTAGAACATAAAATAAACAAGTTTAACCTTTTAACTTTCTGAAAAACGCAGCGGAAGTAAAGCATTATAACATGTTTATAAGCTAAAAAATTCATGTTCTTAATGGTGTTTTAAGATGAAAAACAAACCCAAATCAAAAGGATCTTTAATATGTGAATAAGCAAGCTATATAAACACATAAAACATTCATAATGTGACAACCAAACAAGCTGCCAAACTACCTCCTTCCAGCAGCTAAAACGACCAAGGGAAGAAGGATGATCAAAGCTCAAAATCTCGGCCAAAACTCCAAGGAAGGAGCCCTCAAGCTTGTATACCCCAAGCCTCCTTGCAAAGCACCTTCTTGTTAGGAAGAATCAACACCAAAACTCACCAAAAACCGCTCTCAAAACTCCAAAATCTGCTGCTCCTGGCCGTAGCTATTGAGAGAGAGAAAGCACTTTCTTTTGGTGTTCTTGCATGTAATGAATGATGAGTTAGTTGTGTACAAGGGTAGTCAAGACTTGTGTGTTTTCAAGGACACAAAGGTCCAATGAGAATTAAGGGGAGGGCGGCCAAGCCTTTTAAAAAAAGTTTTCCCCCTTAATTTTATCACACATTATATGTGTTAACTAGTCCTTTTACTAGATATATACAACTAACCTTTTAATTGTACAATCTATGCACTCCCATTATTAATTTGTAATGTTATCTAACCTTTTTAAATAACATTACAAATAATATTATTGAACAAAATATCCTAATAAATTGTTCCATCTCATATGCAACTTGTTTAGAAAACCCATTTTCTAAATTGGTGTAAATATTTAATTGCATGATCATATCATCAATTAAATATTAATTGGTGTTTGCTAAGCTTGTCATTGGGTATAACCCGACTTGGATCATAACGTACTAACCACATCAATATTCTAAGTGTCTTGGGCAGACAGAATCCTAGATTCAAGAACACACTAACAGAAACACAATTAATGAATAATATGTATTTCATTAAAATATGTTAATGATTACAAAATAATGAATGAATGATATCAAAGTTTGTTATGAATGATGTGAAGACTGTTAGGGTTTGATTAAGTGAATTGATGTGATGTTCACTGTTTGTGGAATTGTTGTATTGCTATTGTTGTTGCCGTTCAATCAATCGTCTAATCAATCGTCCTTGAATCGAAACCTAGGATCCATATATATAGACAATGATGTTTCTGTTATAGGAAACACCAGATCTCTTGGGATTTGATTTGTTTCAGTTGAGGAATCATCAGATTTCTTGGGATTCGCATAACTGCCTTGTTAACTTTTTTACTTGTAACACTGTATTATACAAGTGTTTGGACTCCGCAGGAATAGTGTCTTCCATAGGAATTTGTTCTTCCGTAGAAGTCTTGTTCTTCCGTAGATGATTTGTTCTTCCGTAGGAATCTTGTTCTTCCGAAGCTGATTTGTTCTTCCATAGGAATTCTTGTTCTTCTGAAGCTGATTTGTTCTTCCGTAGGAATCTTGTTCTTCAGTTCTGGTTGTTCATCCGCAGAGGATCTTCGGATGTAATTTTACTTGTAAGAAACATATCTACGGAAGAACAAAATGTTCATCCATAGATGTTTCTTACACTTGGTCAAATTCAGAAATTGACCAAGTATAATGTTCGTACCTGCAACCATACATAAATCAACACACATATAAATGGGTTAACCTATATATATATAATGCATACATAATAATGAATTACAACCATTCATTACAGATATTAATTTAAGTACTAAGCCTATACAAAATTGACTAGATCTACTGATCCTAGACCTAACAATACTCCCCCTTAGGCTTAGATTTGTTGGAGCATATATAGTCATATATAGTGTGTCCATCGCTTGTCGAATAGTCTAGGCTTAATATAATACACCTGATATGTTGTAAACACATGAAACTGGGTCATTCGCAGGAGCATATGCAAATGAGACTCAATCGTACGACTGAGCCATGCTAATGGACCAGCCGTGCGACTGAGAGATGCAATTGGGACATTCGTAAGACTGAACCATAAGTATGGTCCAGTCGTACGATTGAACCATACGCATGGTCCAGTCGTACGATTGAACCATACGCATGGTCCAATCGCACGAATGGGCCCAGTCGCATCTAACATGGGTCGAGGCCTATATATACCAGTTTCAATGTGTAGAGAGATTAGGGGTTTTAGAGAGAGAGAGTGCCCAGGAGCCTAGGGCTGCCGGATGAGAGGGGAGATCATGCTCGATCTTCCCCTTGCCAAGAGTCTTGATTCTTATGTTGTAACGAGCTTTTAGTCGTCAGGTTTTATCAATGAAACCATTCAATTATAGTTCGTATGATTGTTTGACTTTTGGTTTGTGCTGTTATTTATCCTTCCGTCAAGAACATGCTCGGATCTTTATTGATCCAACCGACTTCACAAGATACTTGTAATCAATTCTTCAAAACTGAAAGTTCTTTCATCCTTGCCACCATCCTTTTGTTAAAGTATGATACTGCATCCTTTTGATCATCGTACTTGTACTTGATCTCCATTCTACATATCCTCTTTAGAGTCTCAAAGCTTAGGCCCAAAATGTCTTCTTCAGTGGTGAGTGTTTCCATAACACATTGATTGTTAACAATCTCCAGCTCATCTTCTTCTGAGATTCTTAGTTCTGATATATCTTCAATGTTAGCTCCTTTCAGCATCCCAGCATTATATCTTCTTCTTTTGTATGCTTTGGCATGCAACTTATCCACAACTTGTATCATATGAATGTATAAGCATAAATCATTCTGAGCTTTTTCATCTATTAGCTTTGGGAAGAATTTATCATGTAAGAATGATGTGTAGCTTGGATGAAGCATTTTGATCTCTATAGGGTCGAAGATTCTTATTTTGACACCTTTCCTACCATCAGCATTCCTCAGCAACACCATTTCTTTTGTTTTCTCAACATATCCCTACTCATTTATGGGAATAGTGTATTGATTTCCTCCAATGACTTTGATGGCTAATGTTTTCCTATTAGAACAACCAACTCTCCTTAGAACTTCATCAACTGGTGAGGAAAAGTTAGTGCCTGATCTTTTCTTTCTCTCAAATCTTCTTTTGTGCTCAATATCCTCTTTTTTTGCTTCTCTAATCATATCATCTTTGAATTTTATCTTTAACTTTCCCACCAACACAGAGAAATCTCTTCCTCTTGAGTAAATTGGATAGTTAGACATTGTAAGATTCTTCCGGAGTACAGCCTCTGTATCATGGAAATATTGAATTCTTTCGGAGGTTCTCTTTATAATTGCACAATCCTAGTCTGGATCAAATTTCCAGGCCACAATCCTGTTCTCTTCTTCAGAACTGGGGGTTGTGATATGATCATATAGCTCTATGAGAGTTGATTTCTGTTCAGTGATCTCTCTGATGGTTGTCCCTAATGGTCACACTTTCCTAAGAATGACTGTCCTTGGTTCTCTGTTCAGTTTGTCTTTGCCTTTGTGTTGATCTTTAGATTCAACAGTTATAGGATCAGCAGAGAGTTTGCTTTGTTGTTCAAATGATGGGTTTGGAGCTTCAATTCTGAATCTGACTCTAGTATCAAGTTCAACATTCATTACATGTTCCATCATTCTTCTTAGTTCACCAAAACTTCTTCCTTTAAGCTTATGAGCCTTGTAATTGTGTCCCTAAAGCCAACATACCATATTGTACTTGGTGAGTTTAGTAGTGTCACAATGGCCTAGATCTTTCTTGATTTTCTGAATGGCTTGAAAAGTGGTGAATGCTTCATAGTCACAATTTGGAATTATGAACCTAGCAAGCTCAAACTCTTTCAGCATATCTTTCATCTCAGTCAAGTTCATTCTTTCAACCATGTCAAATGGGAACCCATGATTGATCAGGGTCATAACCACAGATGACTCAGGCCTCTCTTCCATGATGTCTTTTGTTGTAAGAAGAACATCAGTCTTTGATTCTTCTTGAGCTTTATTAGGTTCATCTTCAGTCAGCTCTTTCCATTTAGCATCACTCTCAGATTCATTAATAGCAGCTTGCTTTGATGTTGAATTTTCCATAGAAGGAGTGTGCTCAGAAGAGGTATGCCTTGACCGTTTAGGAGAATCTTCAACATTGATTACTTGAATATTTTTTGAGCCCAAATACTTCCTCTTCCTTGAGTATTGAATGAGTTGCTTAGAAGATTCAGTATGTTTCTTTAGTTGGTTTGATTCAAGAGCACATATCTTTATTTTTAGTTCATCAATCTCTTCTTCTTTTCTTCTTAACAGAGCTGATTGATCATAAAGAGTGTCATTGATTTGATCAATTTTCACTGTTAGCTTCTCATTTTCATCTTTCTCTTTCTTTACTGCTTCTTTGAGTTCAGAGTCTTGTTGAAGAAGGCATCAATCACTTCATTATTGCACACGACAACTTCTCTCAAGCTTTTGATTCTTGATTCTAGTTGCATCAACATTTCATCCTTTCTTGCAATTATTCCTTTTAGCTCCTTAATCCTGTGCTTTCTGAAGTTGGACTTCACTACAAGCTTGTTGTACTCTACCACCAAATAACTTTTGCTTAACGGGATGTCATTATCACTCAGATCATCTTCATTGTATGCAATCATATCAACATAGTTTGCTTCTTCTTCTCCTTCTTGATGTTAAGAAGCAATCTCATCATCTTTTACTTCTTTATGGGCTATGCTTGCTGAGCTTGAACTGGCATCAATAACTTGATCTTCTTGATGTGGTGTTATTGTTCTTGTTAATGGTCAGTGACCAGAGATACTAGTTTAATTTCATTAAGAGTACAGGGGATTCAATTTTGGATAATGACAGTTGAACTGTACTTGCTTGTGAGGCTAACTTTGTCTCCCCAGTGTAAATGCTCTCAGTGGCTGAATTTTCTGGATTTGGAGGTTGTTGATAAAGTTGAATTTGAAGCTGATTTGGTGGAATTTGAATGTTATAAAAGGGGGAAAAGTTTGTTGAGAGTGTGTTTTTCTAGGTCTGAAAAAGCGAATATGATGTTTGAAGTCAAACATATCATTTATACTCTCAGACACCTTAATTTTATCACATTAATGAAGTGGGACCCTCAACAATTTTTCCGCAGATAATCTACGGATCCCATAAATCATCTGCGGATGACTTAACGACATCTGCTGATGAAATATAACTTACATTTTCACAGATTACCAAACTATGAAATTAAACTATACTTGATGATCTTTGCTCATCCGTAGTTTACCAATCTATGGATAAACATTTAAATTTTCAACATTGTAGCTTCTGTTGATGCTTAAGATGGCACTGTAGCTTCTGCTAATGCTTAAGATGACACAATGTAGAGAATTATTGTTGTATGGTCCAAGTCCATTGCTTAGAACCATTTATTGCTTTTGGACCTTGTTGACTTTGTATACATGATAATTTAGCACAAGAAAGTTTAAAATGATTTTAAAGAAAATTTCACGTATCCAGGAGCTAAGATCGTGCTAAGATTCCAATTTCTTCAAATTGATAATGAAATAGACAAAGCTGATAATTGATAAACTTAACTTCATGAATTTCTACTCCCCTTAAATTTGTGATTAATGATGACATTAAGCATTTATCATAAATTTCTAAGAAGAATAACATGAGTGACAATTAACTGTATGATAATGAGCAGACATATATTCACATATGATGAGATCATACTATAATACTAAGCCTCTTCCTGATGAGTTATTTTGTTGAATTGATACCTGAACAAAGTTCTAATTGCAAATATATTGTCCTCTTAAATCCATTCAAGAGCTCATGTAGCAACTAGGCATGCTGTTTATCATGTTTTCATATTGATTTGGAATTAACTGTTACAGGCTTCACATTCAATTCACAAAGATTGTGTCCTCCCTTTGCAAGACAAATCATCACTTTTTCACACTTAAGAACTATGTACTTTAAGTTATAAGTTCTATCTTGAGATGCAGTTGGCATCTCATTAATGCAATGATGTAGAAGCTCTAGATTAATATACAATTGATCACATAGGATTCTTTTGAGAGCTTAGATATGATCATCATAAGGTCACCGGGTCTTTACTCACGTAAAACAGAGGTGCCTTTAACCCAGGCTTTGTTCACACAAAATAAAGGGATGATGAGGATCATGATCTTTTCACCTTTTGTAACTGAAATTCAGTATGGTGATCATACACCCAGGTCTTTGTTCACACAAAACAAAGGGAGTATGATTTGCAAAGAGATATTATAAAGTGTTGGTACATAGTGTGTTTAGATGAGTGATTTGGTCACATCAGAATAAGACTCACTTTGTATCCTCAAAATGAAGTTTCCCACAAATAATCACCTAGCATTATGTTTGGCATGGACTCAGTGTAGTTTCCACTCAAGATGAATCTACTCACACATCAAGAAACTTGCTTAGATTTGTTATTATTTATGAATTCAGGAATAAGCAAAGATATAGTGTACTATCATTTCCCATGCATATGTCATGCTGAAGCATCATTACACACAGTATTTTGTTTGTTTAAATTGATTAATCTAAGTTAATCATGCCTAGAGACAACCATAAAATTAAATCTAACTGAATCAAAGGCTTTAGTGAATAAATCAGCAAGCTGATTTGTTGTATCCACTTTGACGAACTTAATTAGACCCTTTTCTGAGCAATCTCTCAAAAAATGATATCTTATCTCAATATGTTTTGTTTTACTATGTTGCACAGGATTAGCAGTTATAAACATAGCAGCAGAATTGTCTATATAAATTGAAGTTTGAAGGAAGTTGTAACCATAGTCAAGCAATTGGTTTTGCAACCAAAGGACTTGAGAGCAACCAGCTGAAGCAGCTATGTACTCAGCCTAGGCTGTGAATACAGATACATTGGCTTTTTTCTTGCACTGCCATGATACTAGCCTTGGTCCGATAAATTGACATCCACCAGTTGTTGATTTTCTGTTACTGTTACATCCACCATAGTCACTGTCTGAGTATGAGTAGAGTGTAAAGTCACCATCCTTTGGATACCAAAGACCAAGTCCTGGTTTTCCTTTGAGGTATCTAAAAATCCTTTTTACAGCATTCAGATGAGACTCCTTTGGATCAGATTGGTACCTAGCGCACACACACACACAACAAACATAATGTCAGGTCTACTGGTAGTTAGATACATAAGTGAACCTATCATTGATCTATATAATTTTTGATCAATAGATTTTCCTGAAGGATCAGGAACAATCTTGTCAATTGTTGATGCTGGTGTTTTGCATGAGGATACTTCAGCAAGATTGTATTTCTTTAGAATTTGATGTATGTATTTTTCTTGATTGATGAAAATCCCATCTGGTTTTTGATGAACTTGAAGACCAAGAAAGAAGGTTAATTCACCCATTGAACTCATCTAAAATTTAGATTTCATCAGCTCTTTGAGATTTACATACAATCTTTTATTAGTTGAGCCAAATATGATGTCATCAACATATATTTGAACAACTAAGAGATCTTGATGTTCTTGTTTGAGAAAGAGTGTCTGATCAATGGTTCCTTTTTGTAGCCATGCTTGAGCAAGAAAGATGATAGTGTTTCATATCACTTTCTTGGTGCTTGATGAAGACCATACAAGGCTTTATCTAGTTTGTATACCCTATGGGGATAATGAGGATCTTCAAAACCAGGGGTTGTGACACATAAACTTCCTCATCAATCTTCCCATATAGGAATGCACACTTGACATCCATTTGATACATAATGAACTTCTTATATGATGCATAAGCTAGAAACACTCTTATTGCCTCAATTCTTGCAACTGGTGCAAAAACTTCATCATAATCTATTCCTTCTTCTTGTGTGTATCCTTATGCAATCAACCTTGCTTTGTTTCTTACAATAATCCCTCTATCATCCAGTTTGTTTTTGTATAGCCACCTTGTGCCAATAGGATGTTGTCCTTCAGGCAAATCAACTAGAGACCATACCTTTTGTTTTCTAAATTGTTGAAGCTCTTCTTGTATAGATTCAATCCAACTATTGTCTTTTAAAGCAGCAGTGATGTTTGGAGGGACCACTGAAATAGAAAACAACTGAAGAGACAAAGGTTGGTAGTATCACTTTGACTCCTTGTAGTTATCTTTGTAAGATCTCCAATGATGTTGTTGACTGGATGAGTCTTATGGATTCTCAATGATGCAGTTGATTCAACTGGTATAGATGATTCTAGGTTAGTCATTTCCATTGCCTCAGACTGATCCAACCCAGGTTGAGAGTTTAAGAAATAGTCAAAATGTTCAACATGAGGAGAAGTATCATGAGTGTCTTCTGTATGGGCTGTAGGAGCATCTCCAGTATCTATTTGCTCTTCTGTAGGAACTTCTCTGGAAACATTTTGCTCTTCTGCAAAAACTTCTCTGGAATCATTTTGCTCTTCAGTAGAAGTTATAGGAACTTCTCCGGAATCATTTTGCTCTTCCGTAGAAGTTACAGGAACTTCTCCGGAATTATTTTGCTCTTCCGTAGGAGTTACATGAACTTCTCCGGATGATAAGTGAGGACTTGAAACATTTCCAATGATTGTTGTATTCACTTGAGAGCATGGATCTGTTGAAGGGACAACATTCATATCTCGGGATGCACCATGTTCATTTCCACATGTGGTGTCTGCAGCTGCTGCTGATGTGTTTCCACCCAAGTATGGGTGAATCCTTGGAGGATCAGCAGATAATGTTACTTCAGTCATATGAGGTGGAACAAATGGATAGCATACTTCATCAGATCCTGCAGTGTTCAAATGATCATAGTTAAATGATTTAGTTAGAGCATCTATGTCAAACAACCTTGATGAACCTTTAACAAATTTAGTAAATACAGATTCATCAAATGATACATTAGGAGTTTCTTCCATAATGTTATGTTGTGGAATATAAACCCTATATGATTTAGATGTTGAAGAGTATCCAACAAAGAAACCATCATAAGCTTTTTCTGAAAATTTTCCCAATGACTCTTTTATGTTTAAAACAGATACATGACATCCAAATACTTTAAGATATCCTATGTATGGTTTTCTTTTAAACAAGAGCTCATAAGGAGTTTTGTTATGTTCTTTGACAATTAATGTTCTGTTTTGAACATTGCATGCAGTATTCACAACCTCAACCCAAAATGTGATGGGCAATTATGAATCAGCTAGCATTGTTCTGGCTGCTTCAATGAGAGTTATGTTTCTTCTTTCAACAACTCCATTTTGTTGTGGAGTTCTTGGTGCACTGAATTGCCTTCCAATACCTTTGCTCCTTCTAAAGGAATCCAGTTCAAAGTTGACAAATTCAGTACCATTTTCACTCCTAAAAATTTTAACTTTTATATCAAGTTGATTCTCAATCTTGATCACAAAGTCCATTAATGTTTCTGATGTTTCATTTTTTTGTTTTAAGAAAAACATCCATGCAAATCTTGTGAAATCATCAACTATCACCAAACAATATTGGCTTTCTCCAATGCTAATCACATTGGTGGGACCAAACAGATCCATGTGAAGCAATTCGAGTGGTGTAGTATTAGTATCGATAATTTTGGATTTATGTGACACTCTATGTTGTTTTCCTTTGTAACAAGAAGAACAGTGAGTTGAGCAATGAAACTCTTTGTTGGCCATCCAATGACCAGGTCATTTTTCACCAATTTATTCACGTTCTTCATGTTAGAATGGACAAGCTTTCTATGCCATAATTGAGATACATCTTCTGATAGCTTAGATAGAAGGCATGTTTCATGATTTGTGATAGATGTGTTGTTCATATCCAAAACATAAGTGTTTCCTTTTCTTGCTGCTTTAAGGAGGATCCATTCTTCTGGAACATTAAATCCTGGATTAAGAATGTAACAATTAGTATTATCAAACAATGTGGTATAATTTTGATCACAAATTTGAGACACACTTAGTAAATATACTGTAAATTTTCACAATAATTTACTTTCTCAAATTTGAGCACACCATTTGTTATCATTCCTTCACCAACCCAATTTTACCTCCCTTTTTATCCCCAACAAATGCAACATAAGAAGCATTTTATGTTTGAAGTCATGGAGAAGTGAACAGTTTCCTGTCATATGCCTGGAACAACCATTGTCAACATACCACTTGTTGTTAGCTCTCCAATATTGTTCCGCATTTAGAAATAAATCAGTTAGAATTGACAACCCAAGTCTTAATGATCTTGGGTTTGTCAACAATGTCTAAAATTTTTACTCCTTCATTACTTAATCCTGAAGTTTCAGTATTAATTTCATATCTAGTTGATTCATTTTGATTTGATGGTGGTGAGGATGATTCTGTTAAAGTTGATGCAGAAGCTTTGGAGTCTTCTTTCTTAATTGATTCTTCCTTCACCTTATCTTTCTTGGTTGATATTTTGATTTAGAAGATGAACCTACACTTTTGAAGGTTTCATCATCTTTTGCTTTTGATTGAGACACATGTGATCCTTTTTCAAAATGATCAAAGAAATTATCACTAATGATTGACTTCTTCTCAGTCAAGTCCACCTTTTTGTGAGGTGTTTTGGATTGGCTTGATGTTGTTTTCTTCACTGATTTAGCATCTTCAGAAGATTTCTGCTTTGGGTTTGACTTTTGCTTTTGATTTACCTTCTTTTGCTTTGAATCATCTTGACTTTCAGTAGATTGAGAGTCTGATTCTGTCAAATCAGTTTTTGACTTCTTTGTGCTTTTGCTTTTGTTCTTTTTGTTAAAATAGCATTCATGAGTTGAATGATTATTTTTGTTGCAAATAGCACAGAATTTGTTGAAGTAACACTCTGAAGTCATGTGATTGTTCATATTGCATATGGAACAGTAATTGCTGAAGTAGCAGTCTTCTGTATTGTGATTTTGTCATATCACACCACTTGCAATACATTTCTTCAGATTCTTCTTCAGGCTCATCTTTCTTCTTTTCTTGTTTAGTTTGGGAGCCTTCGTTTCCTCTTTTAAAGAATTTGATTTGTTCTTGCTGTTCTTTGAAGTATCATCAATTGAATCTTTCTTGTCCTTTGATGACTTATGTTGCTTCAGATTCAACATATTTTGTTTGTTAACAACTTCTCTTTTTGGTACCTCATCCGTAGATTTGACTTTCTTCTTTCGCAGAAGTTCTACGGATTCAGCAGACTTTGCTTTCTGCAGATCTTCTACTAAAGAATTTTTCTTTTATTTAGTTGATACTTGTTTCTTCTTAACTTTATCTGCATGGGATAAAAGTACTTCTTCAGTTGATCCGCAACTATCAACTTCTTTTGAAGATTTAGTTCTTGAAGTCCTTCATTGAGTTTAGCAATCCTCTTGCAGATAGTCTTAGCATGTTTCTCTGCTTTGGAGGATATTGCAGCTTTGATTCTTCAAGCACTTTTGGAATACGGTTTTAATATGAACATTCTTACCAATGGTCATTTGATCAACATCAGGTTCATCAGAATCATCCAAGTCATCACAATTATCATAATCAAATTCTGAATCATTTTGATTTAAAGATTCCTATTCGGAGGATTCAGTTTCACTCACCTCAGTTTTATTGTTAATGTTGATTTGAGTTGATTCTGTTTCAATCTTGGTCCTAGGCACAAAATAATTTGATAGAGTGTTGGTCATTGTTTCAGGTAGAGATGTGTAATTATCATTTATAGGTGGTGCAACAGCATTATAACCAAACCCATACCTGTTTTTTGATTCAATATGAGAATTTAACGGCTTCTCATATTGCTGAGATGATAATTGAAACTTCTGAAGTTTCACTTCAGTTGAAGCATGATCAGCCATGGATTTTGTTAAGGAAGTGGTCAGATGCTCAACTTGGGCTTTTAGGCTATAGTTTTCAGAAAAACATATTTTCTAAATCCTTTTGCAAAGAGTTAATTTTGATTTGATACAGTTTATGTTCTCTAACATGTGATTCATTCAAAATCATAGTTTCTTTTACTTTGTCAGCCAACTATTGAGCATGGACTCTATAGCATTCAACTTCCTCAACACATGTTGATGAACACAACCTTTCTTTTACCTCTCTGGCTATTGGAGGAACTTTGTGTTCTATATGAGCCATCAATGCTTGATTCTCTTCCAAAAATTCTTTTTCATACATACTCCAGTCACACGTTCCATCTTGAAGTAAGATCAAGCCTGACTCTTTTGAGTTGCTTGGTCTAGCTGATTCATTGGTGGCTGGTGGGGATGAATTGATCAGTTGAGATTGTCTGTGCAGAGATCTTTAAGAGTTTGATTGTTGATGAGGTTCAGTCTGATGTTGCTGATGCTGCTGATGTTGTCTCATCTCTGGATATGACTGTTGATTACATTCTCTAGAGAAATGTCCATAGAGATTGCACTTGAAGCATCTTACCTTTGATTTGTCTACACCAATCTTTCATGTTTTACTGGCTGCTGCCAAGTTCTTGTTTCTCCTGAGATATTGCTTTGCTATATAAGCAATCATTGCCATTTGCCATTGTAGGCCCATTTCTTCCACTACATCAAGATGTAGTTCTTCTAAGGTCTTGTTGGCAGATATTTGCTGACGTTAGAGAGCTTCCCAAATATGCATGAAAACTAGAACTAAAAGCTGCAAAGGCTGCTTTTTGTTCTCCAAATCCAATATCACAGTGATTGGTTCTGACTAATTCTTTGATTGTGAAGACTTTGCTGTTGCTGCAGTTGTATCTTTTCTATCAATAGTTCTTCCTTTATCCTTTTGATTTTTACTTTGAGATGATTTCTTTGAGGGTTTAAAAGCCTAAAAGCTAACTTCCTCCTCATTATCACTCAAAGAACAAGAGTTATCACTTTCATTGTTTGAAATAAATGCACTTCGAGCATTATTTGTTTCTTTGAAGTGATAAGGTGAGACATGGGTTCTCACACTCTGTTTCTTGATTTTTCATCCATTTCAAGAGCTTCTACTTTTGCAACCAGTGTAACTAGACCAGTTGACTTGAGATCTATGGTATTCTTGAACATGGATATTGTTTGCTTCCAACTTTCTGGCAAAGTGTGAAGCATTTTCTTGTCTAATTCCTCATTGGTATATTTCAACTCCAAAATATTCATCTCAGTTACCAACAGCATGAATCTATGAAGTTGTTGAGGAATCGATTCATCCTTAATATGATGAAATGTTTCATATTGTGACCTGAGGGTGTCTCTCCTTATGCTTCTGATCTCATCACTCCCTTCGCAGAGAGTATGAAGTATCTTCCACAAGGATTTTGCTGTTTTGTAGTTCTCACACTTGATCAATATCTCTTCAGATAAAGCCATACTAAGCAAACTGTATGCTTTGATATCAACTTTGACCTTTTTGATATCATCAAGTGATAGATCTTTGGTACTGCTTGGTTGATTTTTATCATTATAATCCGGCCCAAGGGTGGGTGGAATATAAGGACCTTCAGTGATGGACTCCCACAAGTCAGAATCTATGTAGTTCATATGATTCCTGAACTTGATTTTCTAGGATTTGAAATCTGCTTTTGTTTCCAACTTCGGTGGTTGGTAAGATGATCCACTAAAGTTGCTCATGATGTTAATTGATGAGAATGATCAACATGATCTGCTATTCAATTTTGTTTGAATACAGATACGAGTTAATCTAATCGACTGCTATTGAACGACAAACAAGTTTCACACAAAATTCTTTTAAAAACAGTAGATCTAATCAGTAAAAACTAACAAATCTACAGAATTCAAAGCAATTAAACACAACTAACACTGATAGATCAATCGATTTAAATCAATGAGCACTTGGCTCTGATACCACCTGTGAATCCAAGCAGTTAGGAATTATCAGTGTTGGTCGAAGACAAGTCAACGTCTGCGGAATCAACGTTGACTTGGTTTAATTGTTTTGTATTAAATTTCAATATCAATGAAGATTCAAGAACACACTAACAGAAACACAATTAATGAATAATATGTATTTCATTAAAATATGTTAATGATTACAAAATAATGAATGAAATATCAAAGTTTGTTATGAATGATATGACGGCTACTAGGGTTTGATTGAGTGAATTGATGTGATGTTCACTGTTTGTGGAATTGTTGTATTGCTATTGTTGTTGTCGTTCAATCAATCGTCTAATCAATCGTCCTTCAATCGAAACCTAGGATCTATATATATAGACTATGATGTTTCTATTATAGGAAACACAGATCTCTTGGGATTTGATTTGTTTCAGTTAAGGAATCATCGGATTTCTTGGGATTCGCATAACTGACTTGTTGACTTGTTAACTTGTAACACTTGTATTATACAAGTGTTTGGACTCCGCAGGAATAGTGTCTTCCATAGGAATTTGTTCTTCCGTAGAAGTCTTGTTCTTCCGTAGATGATTTGTTCTTCCGTAGGAATCTTGTTCTTCCGAAGCTGATTTGTTCTTCCGTAGGAATTCTTGTTCTTAAGAAGTTGATTTGTTCTTTTGTAGGAATCTTGTTCTTCAGTTCTGGTTGTTCATCCGCAGAGGATCTTCAGATGTAATTTTACTTGTAAGAAACATATCTACGGAAGAACAAAATTTTCATCCGTAGATGTTTCTTACACTTGGTCAAATTCAGAAATTGACCAAGTATAATGTTTGTACCTACAACCATACATAAATCAACACACATATAAATGGGTTAACCTATATATATAATACATACACAATAATGAATTACAAACATTCATTATAGATATTAATTCAAGTACTAAGCCTATACAAAATTAACTAGATCTACTAATCATAGACCTAACATGCATAAAAGTCAGCTTTGCTGAGTGAGTTCTTGTTTTAGTTACTATAAGAAAACAGAAACTTTATTCATCATATAATGACCATGCATACATCATAATAAATAACATTTCCTGCATCATAATAAGCATGTTCACTATCTTTCATTCTTTCATTGTCTTTCATTTTCATCATAAATGATATTACACAAAGCAAAAGATCCATGTTGATCAACAACGAATGCCGATCCCTATTGGTACACATTATCATGGTAGCTAACCCCTAACAGTTGTTCCACACTACAAGGCACAACCCGCTCATGAATACATATCAATCATCATACATCAGACTCATGTAAGTGAAGTCTATCATAGTGCTTGCAAGACTTTTCATCATCAAACAGGCCCGGGGGTAACATTCATTACGTTTCACTTTTCATTAATATCGTCTTCCACTTTAATATATAATACTGAACTTAATAAGCACACAACATGCCAAGTACTAGTCATTATAAAACATAACCGACCCTCCGCGAGATAGCGGGGGTTTGGGGGCGGCAACCCCTGATAGCGGGGTCCTAGGGACAACAGCCTGTAGTGGGGTCCAAGGGGCCGGGCTGCCAGGTCAGCGCAAAATCTTTTTATTTTTAAACATTTATATAACACATTTCCTTATAGAAAAATCGATCGTGCTGTTAAAACCTCATAAAATCGTGGTCATTTAAAAACGTATATTTAGTATGCATAATAACCCCAAAACATGGAAAAACTTACAAATAAGGGGATCTAGAACTCACCTGGATGCCGAGAGTAACCTTTAAACTAGGCTTACTTGGCTAGGATCACACTGCACAACCTGTAGATAAGTTAACAATTAAATGGGTTAATTTATGCCTAAACTCGCTGCTAATTAAGTAGTTTCGCTGCCAGTTTCGCTAACAGTTTCGCCCAACTTTCGTTGGAATTCCATGGCTGCGAAATTATCTGCGAAACTATAGTTTCGCAGAAAATCCATAGTTTCACAACTTGAATATGCAGTTTTGCTGGATGCATAGACAGTTTCGCAGATCGCATAAAAATTACGAACTAGCCCGTTTTTAACCCAAAATCGCAACATTTTACGTCCAATCTCTTAGTTTATCATCCATAAGGCTATATCTAAGCTTAAATGTGACCTTTATGTGATTCTTTGCAACTTTTCAAAACCCAAGACCCTAGAATCCGGGTCTGATCTACAGAAGGGTTTAAAGGCCGATTCTTGGATTTGTTGCTCCTTTCTTATGGTTTGATACTCCAACACCCAGATCTTCAATCCCTTAGCCTTTGAAGCTCCAAATCTTAAGTTTTCTTCACTTTATCTCTCCACTTTCTCTCTCTACGAATTTGGGAGCTAGGGTTTCAAATGAGGGAGATGGTGGCTGATTAGGTGGGTTTGAGGGCTGATTATGGGCCCTAAATCACTTAGGCTCTTGCCCATGAGCCTAAATTACCCCATAACCTATTTCATTTCTTTACTAAATACCCACTAATTAAGCCCATTATCCTTGATGACTCGTTTTGACTTTTCGGGTGTTACAAGTCTCCCCCACTTATTTTGGTTTCGTCCTCAAAACCTGTCAGTCATCAAAAAATTGAGGATAAAATTTCCTCATCTCCTCCTCGGTCTCCCACGTAGATTCTAATCCTTTTCTGTGTCTTCACTGTACTCGTACTAGCGGAACCACTTTATTACGTAAGTGCTTCTCTTTCCAATCAAGGATGGCCACTGGCTGCTCTACATAGTTCAGTCGTTCATCAACTTCAATGTCTTCTAATGGTATAACTACATCATTGTCTGCTAGACATTTCCTAAGATGAGATACATGGAACGTAGGGTAAATTCCCTTAACTCATCGGGTAGTTCTAATCTATAGGCCACTTCCCCTACCCTCGCGACAATACGGAATGGACCTATTAACCTTGGGCTTAACTTTCCCCATTTTCGAAACCTAATAATCCCTTTCCAGGGAGATACCTTGAGCATAACCTTGTCACCAACCTCAAACTCTATTGGTCTACGCCTCTTATCAGCATAAGACTTCTGGCGATCCTTTGCGGCTTTCATGAATGCCTTAATCTTATCTAACTTCTCAGTTGTGACCTCAATTAGTTCAAGACTTCCCAATTCCATTTGCCCAATGTCACCCTAGCACACGGGCGGCCTGTACATCCTACCGTATAACATCTCATAAGGCGGTATATCAATGCTGGCATGGTAACTATTATTATATGAGAATTCCGCCAACGGTAAGTGCTCATCCCATCTTCCTCCAAAATCGATTACACACGCTCTAGCATGTCTTCCAACGTCTGAATCGTTCTTTCCGATTGACCATCCGTCTGGGGTGGTAAGCCGTACTAATGTGCAGTCTAGTCCCCATTGAGTCGTGAAACCTCTTCTAGAACTGGGACGTAAACTGCGTGTCCTTATCCGAAATGATAGACACTGGCACGCTGTGATGAGCCACGATCTCCTTGATAAATAGCTCGTCCAACCTCTCAGAGGAAAACGTCTCACGAATTGGTAGGAAATGGGCACTCTTTGTTAACCGGTCCACAATCACCCAGACCGCGTCGCTTCCTCTTGTCGTGCGAGGTAGCTTTGTGATGAAGTCCATTGTGATGTGTTCCCACTTCCATTCAGGAATGTCCAAAGGTTGGATCTTCCCATATGGCTTTTGGTGTTCTGCCTTCACTTGCAGACAAGTTAGGCACTTGCTCACGTATTTAGCCACGTCACGCTTCATTCCCGGCCACCGGTAATCTTTCTTCACATCATGATACATTTTTGTGGCACTGGGGTGAATGGAATATCGATTTTTGTGAGCCTCATCCATGATCTTCTCCCTCAGATCCCCATTGAGAGGGATCCACATTCTCCTAGATTGGGTTCTAATACCCAGGGTGTTTTCCCCCAAATCTGAAACTTGTCCTTTAATCCTTTCAGAGTTGACTCTGTCGTCTCTCAATGCCTCATCCTGAAATTCCCCCAATTGTTTCATAACATTAGGCGTCATGATTATCTGGTAAGCCCTCACCCTAATTGGTTCGGGTCGTCCCTTCCGGCTAAGGGCGTCAGCAACCACATTGGCTTTGCCTGGATGACAATGAATTTCACAGTTATAATCCTTGATTAGTTCCAACCACCTCCTCTGCCTCATGTTGAGTTCCTTTTGTTCAAAGAAATACTTCAGACTTTTATGATAAGTGAAAATGGTGCACTTCACCCTATACAGGTAGTGCCTCCAAATCTTCAATGCAAACACCACTACAACCAACTCCAAATCATGGGTAGGATAATTGGCCTCGTGGACGTTTAATTGTCTAGAAGCATAGGCTATCACCTTCCCTCGTTGCATCAACACGCAACCCAATCCCGCATACGAGGCATCCGAGTAGACTACCAAATCCTCATTCCCTTCAGGTAACATCAACACAGGGGCTTGAGTTAACCTCATCTTTAGTTCCAGGAAGGTTTTCTCTTGATCAGTACCCCATTCATACTTCACGTCCTTCCGAGTCAGCTTAGTCAAAGGAGAAGCTATCTTGGAGAAATCCTGGATAAACCTCCTATAGTAACCTGCCAGGCCTAAGAAACTACAAATGGCGTCTTTGGAGGTTCCCATTGCATCACCGCTTCAACCTTCGCAGGGTCCACCCTGATCCCCTCAGGATTAACCACATGACCCAGAAATTAAACTTCTTGAAGCCAAAATGCACATTTAGAGAACTTAGCATATAATTTCTTGCTTCTGAGCATCTCCAATACTTCATGGATATGATTGGCATGTTCTTCTTCACTTTTTGGATAAATCAAGATGTCATCGATGAACACTATTACTAATTTATCCAGCATAGGCCGACATACCCAATTCATAAGGTCCATAAAAGTAGCTGGCGCATTGGTTAAACCAAGGACATGACGAGAAATTCATAGTGCCCATAACGCGTACGAAATGCCGTCTTAGGAATGTCATGTTCTTTCACCTTCAGTTGGTGGTAACCAGACTGTAGGTCTATCCTTGAAAACCAGTTGGCACCTTGAAGTTGATCGAACAGGTTGTCGATCCTTGATAACGGATACCGGTTCTTTATGGTCAACTTATTGAGCTCGTGATAGTCAATGCACATCCGCATGCTACTGTCTTTCTTCTTGACGAATAAAACCAGAGCACCCCATGGAGAGATACACGGTCGGATGAAGCCCTTGTCCAACAAATCTTGCAACTGGTCCATCAGTTCTACCAACTCCGAAGGAGCTAATCGATATGGTACTTTAGCGACGGGATGTGCTCCCGGTAGCAAATCAATCTGGAATTCAATTTCACGGTCAGGCGGCACACCAGTCAGGTCTATAGGAAAGACATCAAGAAACTCGCGCACTACCGACACGTCTGATAATTGTAGCTCTGGCGCATCCAATCTTTTACATAGGCCAAGTAAGCGCTACACCTACGTCTCAAGTACTTTTTAGCTGTGATCATCGACACGACCTTCGGCACATAACAGACCTTGTCCCCACGAACCGTAACAGATCTACCATAAGGTGTTGTTAAATGAATTACCTTCTTGCTACATACTATATTGGCTTCATAGCTAGCTAACCAATCCATGCCTAACACCACATCGAAACCTCCTAAGGCCATAACATGCAACCTAACAGGTAACTAACAATCATCTAACTCAATCAGGCAATCCTCAACCACTTCAGTTACCTTAGTGGACTTACCGATGGCTGTTTCTACATAGAAAGGCTCATCTAACTTTCTACTCTTATCATGCAACAAACGGCAAAAGGCAACAGACACAAAACTCCTACTAGCACCAGAATCAAAGAGCACAGAAGCATATTTATGGTCTACCAGAAACATACCTAAAACTACTCCTGGATCCGCCCTTGCCTCCTCGCGAGTTATGTTGAATGCCTTCGCCTTCGCCTTCGAACCGTCACCCTTTCCCTTATCTCCAACTTTAACCGTTCCTGATCCTCCTAATTTTCCCTTCTTGCAGTCCCTCTCTACATGTCCCATCTTGCCACATTGGTAACACTTCACCACCTTGCAATCCCTAGCACAGTGGCCCTCGTCCCCACATTTAAAACACCTTCCAGTCCCAACTCTACACTCCCCCGAATGACCTTTTCCACATTTTCTACAAGCACCTCCTTCACCTGTATTTCCTCGTCTCCCTGACTGATCCTCAACTCTCATCCTCTTCTCTCCGCCCCTGAAGTTATCACCTCCGAACCTCTTCCCATTTCTATTCTTGTTCCCACCCCATTTCTCCACTTTCTTCTGTACAGGCGTTAGATCTCTCTCATCATACAACCTCCTAGCTAAGTCCACCACAGACCTAAACGTGCCTGGTCTGGCTACAATCATGTGCCTCCTGATATCCACGGGCAAACCCTGCATGTATCTCTTGATCTTCTTGGATGCAGGTGTCACCATGTCTGGCACAAGTCTTGCAAGTTCATTGAACTTAGAGGTATACTCTTGACGAGTCATGTTCCCAGCCTCCAAATACAAGAACTCCTTCTCGATCTTGTTTAATTCTCGATGGGGACAATACTCATCTAGCACCAATTCATTCAACTCAGACCACTTCATTTTGGCTATCGATCGTTTCCCTCAGCCTGGACAATATTGTCCCACCAGCACAATGCTGAGTCAATGAAAGAATGAGTGGAAAATTTAACTTTTTGATCTTCCTGACACTCACTGATTTCTAGCACCGCTTCCATCTCTCTAACCCAATGGTGAGCGGCAGTAGCATTACCATTACCATCAAAGGTCGGGGGCTTGCACCTTTGAAATGCTCCATAATTGCACCCCCTAGTCGTCTGTCTCTCTCGGACTCCTCATCACTATCATCATCATGGACAACCACCTTAGGGTTTGATGGCTCCTCTTTAGATTCCTCCGTCCTCCTAGTGGACCTTCCAGAATTCTTCTCATTTTCCTTCCCCTTTTTATCAGCTTTCTCTCCATCCCTGACTGCTTTGATCACCTCAGTCACCATCGAGGGTAAGACATTTTGCATGACATTGTAGACTTCGTCAGCGATAGCCTCCTTCACAGTGGATTTGAGAGTGTCCGATCCCTCACCCACTGGGTGACTATGGAGGTTTGACTCCTCATGAACAGTCTCAGGAGCCTTAGCTTTGCTCCGGGTGACACGTGGCTCAGTAGTATGCCTGCCACGAGCACCTCCTCGGGATGCCTTCCCTGATTTTCTACCTGCCATGACTAATTCCTATAAGATTCAAACACCAAAATGGTTATTCAAGATAATTTCTCAGATCATTATAGGTACCGTAAGTCCTAAATTACAGTGGCCAAGTGTGATTGACTACTTACCTTACCCTCCTGTCCCAAGCAATCACTATCCTAACACATGTCAGTATTCAAATCTAGAAGTACATAGAACACATAGCACACGCACATAATCCTAGTTTTACTTGAAAACTTTTACCTGATGGCACGTAGTTACTTGGATTGGCATCCTTCATCCGGTCCCATTTTCAGTTTAAGTTTAGGTTTTCAAAACTACTTACCCAATTCTCTTAAACTTCGGCTCTGATACCAGCTTGTAAGGCCCCGTTCCCGGGAAACCTCATAGTTGGTTAATCATAGCATAAAATCATATTTAATAACCAAAACATTGCAGTGAAATGAAATAGACATTCATTTAAAACTTGGAAACCATATTGTACTCATACATTTGTCCTTCAATTGTAAATAAAACATAGTACTTCTTCTTAAATTACACTAAAAGATTTAATAATAAAAAATGCCATCCACTGCCATCCAAGTAGCTACCCACCTTGTGCCATCCTCAGCAGCATCATTTACCTACCAACTATTATGCATAAAAATCAGCTTTGCTAACTGAGTTCTAGTTTTAGTTACTATAAGAAAATATAAACGCTATTCATCATATAATGACCATGCATACATCATAATCAATAAAAATTCTTGCATCATAATAAGCATATTCATTATCTTTCATTTTCATCATAAATGAGATTGCACAAAGCAAGAGCTCTATGTTGATCGACAACGAATGCTGATCCCTGTTAGTACACATCATCATGGTAGCTAACCCCCGACAGTTGATCCACACTGCAAGGCATACAACCTGCTCATGAATACGGATCAATCATCATACATCAGACTCATGTAAGTGAAGTCTATCATAGTGCTTGCAAGACTTTTCATCATCAAACGGGCTCGGGGGTAACATTCATTATGTTTTACTTGTCATTAATATCGTCTTCCACTTTAATATATAATACTTAACTTAATAAGCAAACAACATGCCAAGTACTAGTTATTATAAAACATAACCGACCCTCCACGGGACAGTGGGGGTTCGGGGCGCGGCAGCCCCTGACAGCGGGGTCCTAGGGGCAGCAGCCCCTAGTGAGGTCCAAGGTGCAACGCCCCTGGCTGGGGCCGGGCTTCCAGGTCAGTGCGAGCATTTTTACTTTTAAACATTTATATAACACATTTCCTTATAGAAAAATCGCTCTTCCTGTTAAAACCTCATAAAATCACGGTTATTTAAAAACGTATATTTAGTATGCATAATAACCCCAAAACATGGAAAAACTTACAAATAAGGGGATCTAGAACGCCACTGGATGTCGAGAGTAACCTCTTGTAAGGATTCCTGAAGTCTGATGCAACCCAAAACTGCCTAAGTGTTTCAGCAACATGCACTAAGTACTGAAGTGAAGAATGCTTCGGAAGAATTACACAAAGCATTAGAAAATACTCTAAGTGTAATATCTTCCGAAGCCAAGACCAATATCTTCCGAAGCCTAACATGAAGTCTTCCGAAGCTTGAAGAGACAAAGTCTTCCGAAGCTTCAACCTATGAAGACAGATTTCTTCCGAAGACTTTTAGTACACATGCTTTATCTGATGTACTGTTCCATAAAGCACCTTTTCCGCTGCGTCTCTGATAAGTCACCAACTTACAAGAGTTGGTGAAAAGGTCCATGCTTTTGGTAACTGTACATTGAGGTCTTGAGTCTGAAACTTTCCACTTTATGTACTTTATCCTTTTTGTAATGTATAAGGATGTGAGCTATGGCATGTCATAGTCACAAGGTCAAAAGGCAGATATGCCTTTTGATCCTACAATTGATTTTGTTAGTGTCTAGTCAATTGTATCCAGCTGGCTTTCATAGTATAGCCGGCTGTAGGTTGTAGTATAAGTATTCCAAGTTCTTGTATCTTTCCATATGCTTTGTAACACTTGTAAAAGAACTTGAGAAAGCAATATACTGCTACCTTGAAAACTATACTCTCTTGTTCTGTCTCTTGCTTTACTTGTGTTCTCTGCATCACCTTTGGTTACCTAGTTCACTGTTTGATTAAGTTTAGTTAATCTCCTCATTGTGTTGTTGTGTTGTAATTGTGTTCAAGCCCTTGAACGATCCTGCAATTGGTATCAGAGCTTCAGGCTCGTGATATAAGATCTAACCATCTTAAGATCCTCACACACACACAAAAACTAAACTTTTTCAAATGGCTTCCATCTCAAAGACTGATATGGAGACTGGAACCATGAACAAATCCCCATTGATCACTCTTGATGACTTCGACACCTGGTGCATGAGGATGGAAGGCTTCATCAGGTCTCTTGACTCAAGAATGTGGGAATCTGTTGAATATGGACCTTTCATACCTAGCACCCCCTCTGCTACCGGTGCTGGTATGATTCCTAAAGATGTGGCCAACTACTCAGATGAAGATAGGAAAAGAGTAGAGATTGACAGGAAGGCCATGACTGCTCTTCAGACTGCTATCCAAACTCTGTGTACAGAGGTTTTAAGAAGTGCAAAACAGCTAAACAGCTGTGGGATGCACTGAAGCTGATGTATGAAGGCTCCTCTGAAGCCAAGGAGAACAAGAAAGATCTTCTGAAGCAGCAGTTTGAAAATTTCACCTTTAAAACAGGTGAAACCATGACCCAACAATACTTCAGGTATGTTGAGATTGTGGATACCCTTGTGGATGGAGGAGTTCCTCTTGAGAACAGAGACATTGTAAGGAAGTTCATGTCCTCACTTCCTAGGCAATGGACACACTATTGTGTGGTAATCAAGAGGACTGAGAACCTTAAAACTCTTACTCTGACAGAGTTATATGGGATTCTCAGTGGATACCAGATGGAGATGAACTTACAAGGTTCATCTGGCAACTCTAACAATCAAATGGGTTCAGCCCTTCATGTGGTTGAAAGGGACAGCATAGAACCCCAACATCATCTCCTATGCTACCCTGACAACTCACAAAAGGGTCCTTCATCATCCTTCCCGGAGACACCAAGGGAGAACTTTACTCAAGGGCCCATTCCAAGAGACAAGTTCTTCTCAAGCCTTTGTGTCTGCAGATGAAAGCTGTGGAAATTATCTCTTCACTCTTGAAGATCTAGACTGTATCCATCCAGATGACCTGGAATACATGGAGATAGTTCAGCAGATGGCTCTTCTCACTCACAGAGCCAAGAAGTTCTACAAGAGGACAGGAAGAAAATTTCCAAGCAATGCTACCAGTGGTAAGTTTGGCTGGATAAAAGCAAAGTTAAGTGTTACAATTGTAACCTTATGGGTCACTTCGCCAGGGAGTGTAAGGCACCCAGAGCAAATGGGGGTCAAACACAACTCAGACCAAACTTCACCAACAATACCCCTCAGGCTGAGAAGACAAAGCAACATGCTGCGGTTGCTGTTGAAGAGGGAGGATTTGACTGGAGTTTTCAGGTGGAGGATGCTTCTCCAAACCAAGCATTGATGGCTGATCATGATGAAGCCAAGGTATTAGAACATCTTTGCTCCCCTGAATGCATTGCTAAAGTAAATAGATACAGGTCCTACAACCTAGAGATGAGATCTGATCTTGAGTCATTAAACATATTAAAATCTGACTTTAGAAAGTCTGAAAATGATTACAAGTTAAAGATAGAAGACTTGGAGAAAACTATTTCAGTACTAAAACATGAACATACAGATTTTAGAACTCAGATCCAAGATCTCATCACTAAGTTGACTAAGTGCCAGGCTGAGCTTGTGATCAGCAAAGCCCTGGCAGAGAAAAGTGTTCTTGAAGAAGAGACCTTCAAGAACATGATATCCTCATCCCTACACAATAAGGTTTGTTATCAAAATAGACAGGGACTGGGATCAAATGAGATAGCTCCTCCACACACAATCTTGTCTGTAAGATCTCCTAGGTGTGGAACTTGTGAAGATGAGCTTCCTCTCATAGATCCAGTAAGTGAGGATGATGAAGAAGTGATAGTGAGGAATCCCTCTGAGAAGAGTGAAGAAGAGGATTCCTCCAAGGGCCACTATCCTTCTGAGGAGAAGAAATTAACTGTGATGACCAAGTCCAAGAGAAAGAACTTGATCAGGAAGAGCAAAAGGAAAGCAAAGAAGGCTCAAGAAATCAAGGCTACCTTTGATGCTAAGCAGAAACAAGTGTTATCTCTGCAGGTTTCAAAGCAATAAGGACTGAAGACATCCACCAAAGCCTATTCTAAGAGTTCTGGTTCATGTTCAAATCATCTCAGTACAAAGAAGAAGACTGAGCTGCTGTGTACCACTGCTGCACAGCCTGGACCATCAAATTCCAAGAACAGTTCACAGCCCAAGGAACTGTATCTGAATCTACCAAGATGAAGGTGAAAAAGGGATGTGACCAAGGCCAGTCTTGCTCTCAAAAGGAGATTTCTTTGAAGAAGAAAATGCTGTGTGTTATGTGTGAAAGTACTTCTCATATTGCCAAGGATTGTCCATACAATCCTAAAAGTACTATCCACATGACCAATACAAAGACTTCAAAGAATCTCAAGAAGTCTCAAGCTTCGGAAGGAAAGTCTGTTTCCTTCGGAAGCTCCAAATCAAAGAAGAAGGTAAATGGAAAATTACCTTCGGAAGCAAAGTTGGTCTCGGAAGAAAGGAGTTCTTCCGAAGTACTAAAGTCTACTGCAGTGACTGTAGATTCTTCCGAAGTATCAGTCATTAAAACTTGTGAAGCTCCAAAAGCTTCTAAGGTTTTGAAGGTCAAGTCCAAGACTCCAAAGGTGGTGTGGAAGTCTAAGAAAGACCAAATGACTGAGGTTTCTCCATCAACAACAGCCGAAGATCCCCTCTGTACAACCATAGGATCTATTACTGTTGCATTACCTTCTATTACACTTACTGAACCCAAGACAAGTAAGGCTTGGGTTTCCAAATGTAACTAATCATTTTCTTTGTGCAGGAACAGCTCAAGACAAACAAGAATGTCTGGATAATTGACAGTGGCTGTTCCAGGCACATGACAGGCGATAGGTCTTTACTTCATAATTTTGAGAGAATTGATGGAGGACCAGTTGCTTTTGGAGGAGGAAATGAAGGTGGTTACATTTATGGAAGGGGCAAGGTCACAAATGGTAAGCTCAGCATTGAGAAGGTAAATTTGTTAAGGAGCTTGGGTACAATCTTCTGAGTGTATCTCAATTTTGTGATCAGAGTCATAACATGCTCTTCACTGAGCATGAGTGCATTGTTCTCAAACCTGGAGTGGTCATTCCTCATGAGCATATTCTGCTCAGAGCCCCCAGGAAAGGGAACATGTACAAGATGGATTTGCAAGAAACATCTCCCTCTGGAGAAGTTTCATGCTTTCTATCTAAAGCAAATAGTGATGAGTCTTTCCTATGGCATAAAAGAATGTGCCATGTAAACTTTAAGAATATGAATAAATTAATCAAACATGATCTGGTAACTGGAATGCCAAAGAAAGAGTTTACAAGTGATGATCATTGTGTTGCATGCCTGAAAGGGAAGCAACACAAGGTATCTCACAAGCCTAAGGAAAAGAACTCCATCACTACTCCCCTACACTTATTACATATGGATCTCTTTGGCCCCACCAGTGTAATGAGTTTAGGAAGGACCTTATACTGTCTAGTGATCACAGATGATTTTACAAGATTCACTTGGGTTTTCTTTCTTAGAACTAAAGATGAGACTCCTGAGATTCTAAAGAATTTCATCTTAAAGATTGAGAATCAATGTGATCACAAGGTCAAAACCATAAGATGTGATCAAGGAACTGAATTCAAGAACCAAATCCTTGATACATTTTGTGATGAAAAGGGTATTACAAGACAATACAGTGCTCCCAGGACTCCTCAGCAAAACGGAGTTGCTGAGAGGAGAAACAGGACACTTATTGAAGCTGCAAGAACTATGTTGTCTGACTCTAAACTGCCTATCACCTTCTGGGCAGAGGCAGTTAATACTGCCTGCTATGTGCAAAACAGAGTCTTAGTAGTTAAGACACATGGTAAGACTCCTTATGAACTTTGGCACAAGAGGAAACCTTTCATTGGTTTTCTCAGGTCATTTGGATGTCCCTGCACCATCTTGAATACCAAAGATCAAGTTGCCAAGTTTGCTGAGAAATCAGACGATGGACACTTCATTGGATACTCTTCTCAAGCTAAAGCTTATAGAGTATACAATCTCAGAACTAGAATCATTGAGGAGTCAGCCAATGTGACTTTCAATGAGCACACTCCCAGTGTGGCTGGTTCTGGTCCGGATTGGCTATTTGATCTTGATTTAGTTACCAACTGTTTTAATAAATCTTGTGAGCATGTTTCAGGATCTGCAGAAAATTTAAATACAGGTGATCCTGATCCAAGATTTGAGCTTGGAAGACCTTCAGCTCCAGTTGGAACTACTTCAGCAAATGAGGTTTCTATCAGCACAACAATGACAAATCCAGCTGATACATCTGGCATGCCTTCAAATTCCAGTTCAGAGGCCTCTCAACCAGATAAAGACATCTCAATTGCAGAAGATAACAATGGTGATGGTGAAAGTGATCAAGAATCTCTTGATGCTAATAACCATACCATAGATGATAACATCAATGATGTCACACACTCATTGGATCAAGTTAATCTTGATAAGTGTGATAATGTGGAGGATCAATCTTCAAGACCAGATCTAAATTTCTCAAATTTGGATCTATCTCAGCAACTTGCTGTGATCCCTCAGCTAAGGATCACAAGTCTCATCCTACTACAAACATCATTGGAGATGTTATCTCCGGGTAAAGACAGAGGGCAAACCATGAAGCAAATGTTTGTCTTCACTCTTGTTTTCTATCCCAGTTAGAGCCAAAGAAAGTTGAGGAGGCTCTAAAGGATGGAAGTTGGGTTGAAGCTATGCAACAAGAGCTGCTTCAATTCAAAAGACAGAAAGTTTGGAACCTTTGTCCTCTTCCTCATGGGAAGACTACCATTGGAACCAAATGGGTTTTTAGGAATAAAAAGGATGATAGAGGAATCATCATCAAGAACAAGGCTAGACTAGTTGTTCAAGGATACACACAAGAAGAAGGGATTGACTACACTGATGTCTTTGCTCCTGTAGCTAGACTAGAAGCTGTTAGGATATTCCTGGCATTTGCTGCATCCAAGAACTTCAAGGTCTACCAACTTGATGTAAAGTGTGCTTTCTTATATGGAGTGATTGATGAGGAGGTTTATGTCAAACAACCACCTGGTTTTGTAGATCCTGATCATCCTGATTATGTCTGCAAGCTTGACAAAGCTCTCTATGGGCTGCATCAGGCACCCAGGAAGTGGTATGAGACACTGTCTGAGTATCTCTGTAAACATGGTTACAGGAGAGGTACTATAGATGGAACTCTCTTCATCAAAGGACAAGGAAACGACATTCTGCTAGTTCAAGTATATGTGGATGACATCATCTTTGGCTCAACCAATTCAAGGCTCTGCAAAGACTTTGAAAAGCTGATGAAAGATAGATTTGAAATGAGTTCAATGGGAGAACTTAATTTCTTTCTAGGAATTCAAGTGAAGCAGGTTGAAGATGGCATTTTCATAAGTCAGTCAAAGTATGTTCAAGATATACTCAAGAGGTTCAACATGACTGATTGTAAGACTGCTAAGACACCCATAGCCAGAAACCACTCTCTTGGTCCAGATCTTGAGGGGGAGTGTGTAGATGAGCACTTATACAGGGCTATGATTGGGTCTCTTATGTATCTTACAGCTAGCAGGCCTGATATCATGTTTGCTACATGTATTTGTGCAAGATATCAAGCTAATCCTAAGATGTCTCACTTAATCACTGTGAAAAGGATTTTAAGATACCTCAAAGGTGCCTCAACACTTGGTTTATGGTATCCAAAGAATTCTAATTTCAATCTGTATGCCTATACAGACAGTGATTATGGTGGTTGCAACATGACTGCAAAGTCTACATCTGGGGGATGTCAATTCTTGGTGGAAGGGTTGTCTCATGGCAATGCAAGAAACAAACCTGTGTGTCTGCATCAACTGCTGAGGCTGAATACATTGCTGCTGCAAGCTGCTGTGCTCAAGTGCTTTGGATTCAAAATCAGATGCTAGACTACGGATTTAACTTCAAAGAGACTCCTATCCACATAGACAACAACAGTGCTATCTCTATCACTGAGAATCTGTGCAGCACTCAAGGACCAAACACATCAACATCAGGTATCATTTAATAAGAGATAACTATGAAAAGGGGTTAATTAAACTAGTCAAAGTTCACACAGATGAACAATATGCTGATCTGTTCACAAAAGCTTTTGATGAACAGAGATTTAAGTATCTGATATCAGCTATTGGGATGATCAACTTTGAGTAGATTTTTTTCTTAAAACTAATTCTAATTATTTCTTCTTAAAAAAATGTGTGTCCTAAGTTGTCTAGTTCATCACTTTCATAAGCTCATGTTTTCTTTGAATGACAAAAACTCTTTTCGAAGACTTTCCTTAGATTCTTGAAAATTTTCTGATACTTCGGAAGATAACATTTTACCTTCGGAAGAAAAATATGTCTTCAAAATAAATGACTGTCTAAGAAATTTTACCTTCGGAAGAAGTCAAAATTTATCTTCCGAAGCTTAAAATTCTCAACTTAGACACTTATTCATTTTTAAGGACTTTTCCTTCCGAAGCAAAAATTACTTTCGGAAGCTTTGTTCATTCTTATACAAAGCTTTCCAAAGTTTATTTCTCTTCCGAAGCATAAATCTTTAAGACTCTCAGGAAAATTCTTCCGAAGTCACTTTAGCTTCGGAAGCTTTTTCAATCAAACTTCCGAAGACAAATTACTTTCGGAAGCTTTTCGAACTCCAAGAAAACTACTTTTTGAGCAAAAAGGTAAACTACTTTTTCAGAGGTGGGACCGACATACGGATTTCAAAGTTTATCCTCTTTCATTAAACTTTATCTGAAATCCTTCTCTCTCATATAAACCAACGGTTTCCCCCTCTTCTATCATCTGCTTTTCTTCCATACCTAAAACCCAAAGCTTCTCTCTGAAATTCAAACTTCCCATTTTTTCTCTTCATCTCTGAGCTACCTCACAATGGCTGACCTTACACACAGAAATGATCCTCACTTTGCCATGCAGCTACACAGACAACACAATCAGGTTGCTCTGTTATGCTCTGAAAAGATCCTCATTTCTCAGAGGTTTGCCGTTTCTTGTCTTTGTCTCACTACTTCACCTCCCTAACCATTGATCCTCCTCTATATGAGGATCATCTGCTTGAATTCTGGAAGACCTGCCAAGAGGTCATTATGGATGGGGAGAAGGCACTGTCTGCCACAGTGCAGGGGAGAACAATTTTCATCACTCCGGCCATCATCAATCGACATCTTCAGCTGGATGATGAAGCAGGTGAAGTGTTCTTTCCAAAAGAAGCAGTTAATCATTCCTTCGAGCAGATGGGCTATGAAGGAGATTTCTCTGTAAAGACCTTCAGGAAAGGGAAGGTCTCATCCCAGTGGAAATACCTGCTCCATGTGGTTATCCACAGCTTATCAAACAAGCATGGTGGATGGGACCAGATTCCTGAGGATCTCTCCTTTATAGTTCATGGAATGGTTCAGGGGGTCAAGTTCAGGTATTCACAATTTGTTTATACTAATTTACTTGCAAACTTAGACTCCTTAGAATATTACATGTTTCCTAGATATGTTCAACACATTCTTAACTGTGAACTGGGCTCACAGTTGAGGGAAACAGGCAATATTCTTAAACTGGGACAGATGAAGCCCGGCATCTTTAAAATTATGAAGAAGCCAACTGTAGGCTTCTCAGGGGTAGAAACAGCCTTAGTCCCAAAAATGTTAGAGCTCATTGCTCAAGGTGACAACATAGCAGTCCAAGCTAGTGTTGAACCCACACCTACTGCTCTCCTACCCTCTTCACAACCTCCAATATTCATCACCTACAAAAGAAAATCCCAACGAACCCCTGCTCAGGCTATTGAGTCTGTGCAGGCCCCCAAATACTCAACCTTACAGGAAGAAGTGGACTCCAGAGCTCCCCTTCTCCTGAGGAGCAAACCACTCCCATTACTTTACCTATCAGGCTGAGGTTCCTCAAGCTCAACCTGATGAGCTCATTAGCCCAACAACTGTAAGCCTTCACTCTGAGTCTCAACACTCAAGTGAACAACCTTCAGGGGATAGCTACCATCCCCAGCCTTTGGATCTAAACCAACCAATTCCCAACCTATCCTTTTACACTGATGAAGACTTAGGATTCAGTGAGTACCATGAGTCTCTCTTCTCTCCCTACTCAAAGAGAGATGAGTACCTCTGACTCTCCTCAGTCTATCCCTCATCAGTCACCTATTACTGAGGTGGACACATCTGAACCTGTTCAGGATGTCCATATGGAAGAGGCTCTCACTTTTGAAAGTGATTACATCATTAAGACCTCAACCATGGCAACTCAGCCCTGGCATCTTAACTGAGGTTGCCAGTGAGCAGAGGAAAACCAGCAGCCAAGAAACTCAAGCTGGTGGTGAGAGAAGGGACTTTGGTCCAATCCTCTCATCCCCCAGTGATTCTTCTGATGAAGATGAGGGGAATTTGAGACTAAAGGTACAACAATTGTCACAAACATGCACCTATCTAGTCTCTAAGGTTAGTCACTTGGAATCTCAGGTGACTACCCTGCAAAACAGGGTCAATGATCAGCAACTCCAGATTTCATATCTGCAGGAAAAACTAGCTGGGAGACCTTTAAGGAGAGCTCAACCAGGAACACAAGAACCTGTGGAAGTGATTGATTTATCCTCCAGCTCACCTATGCAAGTGGGTGATGCTACCAAAAAGGGGGAGAATGTTATCACAACCACAGAACCTGGGAGTTCTTCAAAGAGAATGGACATAGAGGACTCACCATCCTCACTTGCTGTTGTGCATTCTCAGCAACTTCCTCAAGTTCACATTAATGTGGACTCTATAGACTCTCTCATCAGGAGTCTCTTTGAGGAAGGTATACCAAGGGCTGTCTCATCTCCACCACATGGAACTGGCAACTACATCATCAGATGGAGGTATGATGATGACAGAAGAGCCCTCATACTTCACAGAGTTCAAGGTCAACAAGAAGTCTTTCAGTTCCAAAGCCTGAGCTTCTATGAAGGACTGGATTTAGTCAACATGCCACTTGTCAATCCAAGCAAATCTAGACAAGCTGACAGGCTGGCTCAAAGAATCCAAGACAGGATCCTTGCAGAGTTCTCTCTAAGAAGGAGACTTAGGCAATCAGGCAATGTCATCGGTCAACTGGATGTTGAGGTGGACCCTAAGATTAGCTTCATAGGGGAAACCTTGGCTGAAGGCCCAGTGGCAGAACCTGAGACCCTTGTCTCACCATCAACAACTGCTGCAGAGGTCCAAACTCCATCTGAGACACCTGCTGGTGAAGGTGTTTCTCAGCCTCTCTCTGGCCAGAGCATGGAAGCTACACCAAGCAATGAAGGCCAAGCCTCAATCCACCCTGAGTCACAAAGGTCTGTTGGTGACAAAGGGAAAAGGATAATGACTCCTGAGGAAATTGAGGAGGAGAGAGAGAGAGGAAAAGGAGGCTAAGGGGAGAAAGTTCTTCTGGGTCATCAAATTCATGCAAGCTGCAATCAGGGCTGCCCCCAGACCAAATACTCAAAATGATGAACAAAGGGCAGTCAGGATTAATTATTTACAGACCAGGAACTATGATGTTGATGAAATCATCTCCCTCCCCTTAGAAGAGTTGAATGAACTGGCTGACATGGAAGTGTCAAGAGAGATAAGGAGAAAGAGGATGCAAGGTTACTTCTCCAATTCAAAGAGGAGAGGAGACAGAAAAGACTTCACAAGCATACTCCCACTCTCTCTCCAGTTCAAGAAAGTCCTGCACAGGAAGATGTGGCTCCACAAGAACCTCAGGTAGATAAAGAAGAGGATAGAATCAAAATGATAAACTACCTGAGTGCCACAGGCTTCTATCAGGCAAATACACTTCTTCCCCTGTCCTATGACTTCATTGAGTTCGAGTACTTAAAGCAACTTGAGCTTGAGTTAGTCAAAGAAAGAAAAACAACCAAAAGGAAGCTAAGGGAAGAAGCTGCAAAGTCAAGACCATCATTCAAAAGAATGCAAAGAAGTCTGCTGACAGACAAAGAATGATGAGCTTCTTGAAGTCATATGGATTCTCCGGAAGGAGACTTGGTCCCATGTCTCTATCTACAATGGATGAGCATATAAGGGTAATCAAGCAGAAGATTAAAAGTGGTGAACTCATTGACTTGCACTCTCTTCCAAGTCAAGTCCCACCTGAAGTGGAGGTCAAGTTTGAACAACCAGAGACACCTGAACCAGAACCTCCAGCTGAGCCTCAGCAAACTTCATCTTCTGATCCAAGACAGGGTCAAACTCCCTCTCCTTCTGAACCTGTGAGGGAGGAACACCCAACTGAGAAAGACACTGATGATCAACATGGTGCTGCAGACCAGTCTTCTCAGTTAAAGACATAAAGAGGAAGAAGAAAATGGCCTCTAAACCAAAGACTAAAAAGAAGAAGCCAAAGTCATCTACCTCTACACCCAGGCTGAATCAGATCAACCTGAGGAAGTGCATGATGAGGCAGCCCAATCAACTCCTATGCAAGTGGCTCCTCTAGCAACCGAGACACCCATCTTATCCTGGACTTACTCTACCAATCCAGAAAGATGGAATGTTATCAGAGATCAAGGTGTTGAAAATGTCTACTCATGGCAAGACATAATCAACTTACCTCTGCATGATCTCTTTGAAATGAGAAGATACTATGAGAGTCTTGATGATCCTGACCATCAAATGAAGAAAGGGATGGTCTTGATTATTCTGAAGACTACAAACATTTAAGATCTTCTAAGTGTTTTGGTAGCATCAGCCTAGGGGGAGTTTGTAAGGATTCCTGAAGTCTGATGCAACCCAAAACTGCCTAAGTGTTTCAGCAACATGCACTAAGTACTGAAGTGAAGAATGCTTCGGAAGAATTACACAAAGCATTAGAAAATACTCTAAGTGTAATATCTTCCGAAGCCAAGACCAATATCTTCCGAAGCCTAACATGAAGTCTTCCGAAGCTTGAAGAGACAAAGTCTTCCGAAGCTTCAACCTATGAAGACAGATTTCTTCCGAAGACTTTTAGTACACATGCTTTATCTGATGTACTGTTCCATAAAGCACCTTTTCCGCTGCGTCTCTGATAAGTCACCAACTTACAAGAGTTGGTGAAAAGGTCCATGCTTTTGGTAACTGTACATTGAGGTCTTGGTCTGAAACTTTCCACTTTATGTACTTTATCCTTTTTGTATGTATAAGGATGTGAGCTATGGCATGTCATAGTCACAAGGTCAAAAGGCAGATATGCCTTTTGATCCTACAATTGATTTTGTTAGTGTCTAGTCAATTGTATCCAGCTGGCTTTCATAGTATAGCCGGCTGTAGGTTGTAGTATAAGTATTCCAAGTTCTTGTATCTTTCCATATGCTTTGTAACACTTGTAAAAGAACTTGAGAAAGCAATATACTGCTACCTTGAAAACTATACTCTCTTGTTCTGTCTTGCTTTACTTGTGTTCTCTGCATCACCTTTGGTTACCTAGTTCACTGTTTGATTAGATTTAGTTAATCTCCTCATTGTGTTGGTGTTGTAATTGTGTTCAAGCCCTTGAACGATCCTGCACCTCTATACTAGGCTTACTAGGCTAGGATCCATACAAAAAACCCAGATAGGTAAACACTTAAATGGTGTTAATTTCTTTCTAAATTCACTACTAAATTAAGTGATTTGTAACGGTTTGCATAACAGTTGCACTACCGTTTACCCAACTTTCATTGGAATTAAATGGCTGCAAAATTATCCTACGAAAACTATAATTTCACAGAAGACACCCCAGTTCAACTGGAATATGTAGTTTCGATGGAGACTTAGATAGTTTCGCAGATCGCATATAAAAATTACGAACCAGCCCGTTTTTAACCAAAATCGCAAATTTTTACGTCCAATTCTTAGTTTATCATCCATGAGGCTATATCTAGCTTTTACATGTTTTCATACGTAAAATGTGACCTTTATGCGATTCTTTGCAACTTTTTAAAACCAAAAATCCTAGAATCCGGGTTGATTACAAAAGGGTTTAAAGGCTGATCTTACCTAGATTTGTTTCTCCTTTCTTATGGTTTGATACTCCAACACCCAGATCTTCAATCCCTTAGCCTTTGAAGCTCCAAATCTTAAGTCTTCTTCACTTTCTCTCTCTACGAATTTGGGAGCTAGGGTTTCAAATGAGGGAGATGGTGTCTATTAGGTGGGTTTGAGGGCTGATTATGGGCCCCAAGTCTCTTAGGCTCTTTCCCATGAGCTTAACTTAGCCCATAACCCATTTCTTTCCTTTATTAAATACCCACTAATTAAACCCATTATTCTTGATGACTCATTTTGTCTTTTTGTGGTGTTACAGTTCAGTGTTCTAAGGATTTGATTCGATGCGTCACTCTATTAAAAAGTTACTCAAGCATTCGTCACTCATCTAAATCAAACACCTCACCTCTAACTCTACCCAAGGTGATAGATCGCTACTTAAGTCGACTCATTGATTTCATCAAGCTGTCACCACTACCGCAAACGGTCCCAATAGCCGAGAGTGCAACTGTCAATGATCGAACGGTGTTACCACCTCCCTATTACTAATCGCCTCTCCACACCATCAACAACTACCATCACACATTACATGTCGGCTTTTAGTACATCGTCACTAAACCGTTGGTGGCTCTGATCATCTCCCTGTTATTGTGTGGCTATTAGCTGCCACACCCTATCGAATTTCGACTTCCACATATGAGGTTACACCTTTTTAGTCATCTCACCACCACCATCAGTTGCCTGAAAGAAACAATACTGGAATTAAACTTAATTGTTTTGGATGATTTCATTGAAGTTGAAACTTTCTTAAATATACATAGTGCAACATAAACAAAGATGACAAACTAAATAAGATGTACAGAAACATAAAAAAATAGGAACTACTAACAGCAACTAGACCCTGTGCTTGATTATTCAAGCTTTATTCAAAACCATAAATAACTATTGACATGGTTGCACGTGCATTCATGCGTACAACATTAATTGTCCTTTAAACCCTCCCTCAAACTTGACTGACCAAGCCCATCAAGTTTCTCTTTAGCTGCGCATACTCCCAGCTTCTTCCTTAGTTTTGCAAATGCTTCTCGACTCAAAGGCTTGGTGAAAAAGTCTGCAAGTTGGTTACTTGTGGCATAATGTTCCAAATACATACACCATCCTTAACCAGATCACAAAGAAAATGAAATCTAACACCGATATGTTTACATCTACCATAGAAAACTGGATTTTTTGAAAGACTTAACGGTATATGTTTACATCTACCATAGAAAACTGGATTTTTTGAAAGACTTAACGGTAGATGTGTTATCATAATTTTTCACCAGGTGTTTATCTAGTTGCACTCATAGTTCCTTGAGTATACCCTTGATCCAAATGACTTGGCAAGCAGATGTTGCAACTACTACATATTCAACCTCAGTGGATGAAAGTGCAACAATATCTTGTTTCTTCGAAGACCATGAAACTACAGTTTTATTCTATGAAAACACATATCCAGATGTACTTTTCCTGCTATCAACATCTCCAACAAGTCACTATCTATGAAGACTTCAGTGACTCATTTCCTCTTTTGTTGTACCATAATCCATAATTCTTGTGAGTACTGATCCTTTTGAGGACTGTCAATATCTGAGTGTCCTTCTCTGTTTTGGTTTCATTAACCTAGGGGGAGTTTGTAAGGTTATACTTGAAAGGCTGATGCAACCAAAGTAATCAAAGAGCTTCCAGCATGCATGTGTGATGTACATGGTAAAAGTTACTTCGAAAGTTTCACACTCTTCATAAGAAATATTCTATGTGTAAAATCTTCCGAAGCCAAACACCAAATTTTCCGAAGCCAAAGATGAAGTCTTCTAAAGATATAAGGACAAAGTCTTCTGAATCCAAAGACTAAAGACTGATTTCTTCTGAAGATAGAGAAGACGTGCTTTCTCTGATAAACTTTTTCATAAAGCTGACAAACTTTCTGCTACCACTCTGAAGACTCACCAACTTATACAAGTTGGTAAAAAGGCCCATGCTCTAGTGGTGTAGATTATGGTTTAGAGTCTGTAAGTTTTTACTTTGTACCTTTTATATTTTTTGTAATATATTAGGATGTGAGCTATGGCATGTCATAGTCACAAGTCAAAAGATAACCTTTTAACTATACATTGATCTTGTTGTCCAGATTAGTGTTTCCATCTGGCTTTCAAAGTATAGCCAACTGTAGGATATAGTATATAGTATCTCATGTTTTTGTATTTCTTTTCATTCTTTGTAACACATGTAATAGAACTTGAGAGCAATATCAACATTCTTGAAAACCTTACTTATCTTGTTCTTGTCCTTGTTTTGTCTCATTACTTACTAGTGTTCTTAGCATTATCTACTCAAACCCGCTTCCCTATTTGATCTGTTAATTATTCTAAGTCTCTCCTTTTTATGAAAACTATTATGTTGACCATCCTTAACCGGTCCTGTACTAACCACGGAGAAAGATTGTAAACCGTAATACAAAACCAACCAACATGAATACGGGACCCCCTTGAATTATTTGGACTAAACCCATTAGTGCATAACCTAAGACGAACATTATGCGTCTCTTGTGTAAAATCAAGATATAATGCATCAAAATAGGTCCATGCCTCAAATTCACTAGGATGACTCATCTTACACTCTTGTCTAACATGATCTGCGTGCCAAGTTGAATGTTGTGTTGTCTTCTTTGAATGAAATAATCTTTGAAGTCTTGGTCCAATAGGCATATAAGTCATTGCCAACATAAGCACCTTGTTTCTTCTTTCCTTGTATCTGCTTTCCTTAAATATGTCACATCCGACCGATGACAGAATCATCGAGACAGACAAAAGTGAGTCGATTGTTCATAGCACATGGTACATGGTAATAAATATGTTGAAAGAACATTAAAAGTATTTATTTATTGAATAATGCTAGTCAAGTAACGCATTACAATGCAATTAAATAAAACCAAATAACATAGTATTGTTTTCTTTATTTTTGACTAAGTCCAATCCTATGTGAACAGAGAGAAATCCTTTAAACATCATTTCCTGAAATCATGTGAAAAAGTAACAAGTCAGCTAATGAATTAGCCGGTGAGTAATCACAGGTTTATATACACATATATTGGTTGATTAAATATCTTGAAAACAATTCAATTTCCATGGCAATGTCAAAACTAAAATGCAACAGTGTATCATAAAAGACAAACCAAAACAATCAACCCTAATGACTGAATTGACTCGGTCCACAGACGAAGCCTTATAGATGAATGATTCTGGTTTCAATCACCATGCGACTAAACAAATGGGGTGGGTTTGTCAAACCAATAGATCTATTATTTTACCGTGGTTGCATGAATTAATGATTGTATCATCCACTTTATCTAACTATGAACACACAATTACAAGTAATAACATAGGATGTATTGAATTTAATTTAGAATAAAATAGAATAACAATGAATAGTAATGATTGAATATTGGATCACATGATTTCTCCAAATAATAAAACATGAAAATGAGCAATGAATACTCACTTGATAATTATAAAGAATTTGAAGAACAATGATAGAAAGCTAGACGTGACGCCAAAAACTCCTTAAGGTACAACCTAAGGTTTGTTGTACTTTTGTTAGGATAGTAATGGTTGAACGACTAGGTAAGAATTAGGGTGTTGATTGGGATTTGGGTTTTTTATAATTAATTTTAATACTGTAACCAATTATATATTCTCTTAATAAAATAATCTATTTAAATATTTTTAGATAATAAATCTTTAGTGAAATTGAATAATTAAATATCACTTTAATATTTAGTTTATAATAATTAATTAAATAAGGGTTAAAGTGTGACAAGGAATCAATTAACGGAATAATTAATTAAATAGTGACTTGATCAAAATAATCAATTGAATAAGTAATTATTTAGATGATTTATAAAATATTGATTTAAAATATTTAAGGTTTGACTTAAATTGACTTTTATAAAAAAATAAAATAAAATAAAAACTTATAAATAACTTTTGTTATAACATCTAATCCTAACACTTTATAAGAAAATAAGATTATATTTTTAAATAATTTTTGATTTATTTTAATTAACAAATCAGCTTTTATTTAACCATTATAATATAATAATAATTTCTGAAACTCAATTTTTGAAAAAAAAACTAATTTAAAAATACATGCGGCTGCCCAGGGTCGAACCTGGGTCACCCGTATGTATGTCGAGTGTATTACCATTTGATCAAAGCCCCACATCTATTATATTTTGATTTTTAATTAAGAAAACTATTATTTTAAACAAACCCCCAATTCCTTAGAACCCTAGATTTTTGATAGCCCCAAATTGAACCCGAAAACGATGTTGTTAACCATATCAATCATAGGGCTTTTGATTAATGTGATTAAAAGAGTGTGGGTGTGTATCAAATTACTTGAATTGAAGAGGAATTCGATGCGAGGAAATAGGTCGTGACCGATTGGATCTGCTTTGGGGCGTCTTTGATGATAAAAATCCAATTAAATGTGTGTAAAGCTTCCCTAGATGACGATTATGAGAAGACCTAAGCCAATTTCGATTAAGACTGTCTCGAATATAGAGTTCGATTTGTTGCAGGTTGTGATTAAAGTTGATAGTCGATGATGATATGTGTGAGTGTTTTAGATGAAATTGAGTGTCCTAATAGTTCGAAAAGGTCAAATGGAGTGTTTTTGTCTACTTAAATAGATCCAATTTTGCTCTATTTCAAGTTGATCAAGTCAATAATTTGGTTTGGAGTTTCATTTTGATTATCGATGAGTAACACTTTTCAAAGCACAATAAAGAGTAGTTTCAGTTACATAATGATTTCAAGGATTCTAATGCCTGCTTAATTTGATTAATTCAACTTAATTACATCGCAATCAAAACTAAATTACATTGCAACATTTAAGATTTTGAATGTGGATTTCGGTTTTGGTTCGACTGTGGAATAACAGCTTATTACATCGCAATCAAAACTGAATTACGGTTCGAAACACACAAACGAGACTCGTGGAACGGTTTAAATGCGTGAAAATCAAAGTTTTGCGTAGATTTGATGGTTTCTGGGAGTCGTCGGATGGTGGCAGGAGATTTGGTCAGCAAAACATGGTTGGCCGGGGTGGGGTTGGGTGTATTTAAAAGAAAATTACACTTTGGTCCCTATTCTTGTAAGAAATTATCATTTTATGACAAACCCTTTAAAAATAAGGTTTTAGTAATTACAGTTTGAACCCTATACTTTATAAAATCTAAAGTTTTAAATGTTTATTCAAATTATCTATAAGAATATTATAAAGATTGTAAATAAAATATTTGTTGGTTAATTACTTAAATGGTTAAATTCCATATAATAATATGAACTGATAAATGATAAATAAAACTTCATAAATTTATATATTGATTAAATATATATTAATAAAAATTTTAATAATAAAATTCACAAAATCAGTTAATAATGCATTTTTTGTTTTTTTCACCGAAATGAATGGAATAGTTAGATAATGTGATTACTATATATAATTGGCCCAACGGGTTCGGTTTATATTTTTTAAAATGGACCGGATGTTATAGTCTCCCTTAATTTAGGAAATTTAATCTTGAATTTTGGTCACGAGGAGTATGAGACGAAAAGATGAGGATATTGGATTTCATTTAGTCTTATCGCTCCCAAGTGAACTCTGGGCCATGTTTAGACTCCCAACGAACTTTGATGATCGGTATTCGATTATTCTTGAGTTGTTTAACTTCACGGTCCATGATCTCCATAGGCCTTCGATAAAGTGCATGGATTCATCGATTTGAACTTCATCAAGTGGGATGTGGTGGTTATTATTAGCAAGGCATTTCTTAAGATTAGAAACATGGAATGTTGGATGAATATTGCTGAGTTCTTGCGGTAGTTCAAGCTTGTAAGCAAATTTCCCAATACGTTCAAGCACTTTGAATGGACCTACGTAACGAAGTACAAGATCACCAACATTGTATTCCATGGGTTTCATCCCTTATTGGCATAATACTTTTGACAATTTCTAGCAGCAAGCAGGTTATCGCGAATCTTATGAATCTTATCGGTTGATTCCTGAATCAGCTCAGGACCAATGATTTATGCATCTCCTATCTTAGACCAACATATGGGAGATCAACACTTGCGGTTGTACAAAGCTTCAAATGGTACCATTTGAATACTTGTATGGTAGCTGTTGTTGTACGAAAATTCAACTAATGGTAGATGAGAATCCCAAGAGCCACTAAAGTCAATAACACATGCTCAAAGCATATCCTCAAGAGTCTGTATCGTTCTTTCAGTTTGCCCATCAGTTTGTGGTGATAGGCTGTGTTGAGATTGAGTCGGGTTCCCAAAGACAATTGGAGACTTTGCTAGAAACAAGAGATGAATCGACCATCACAATCGGAGATGATATTTAGTGGCACACTGTGACAGCTAACTAATTCATCGATATAATACGAGCCAATTTCTCAACTCGATAATCTTCACAATTGGTATGAAGTGTGTCGATTTAGTCAACCTATCAATAATAACCCAAATGCTATCATGATCGCTATAGGTACGAGGCAATTTAGTAATAAAGTCCATGGATATGTCTTCCCACTTCCACACAGAAATTTCTGGTTGAAAAAGTAATCCAGAAGGACACTGATGTTCGACTTTAACTTTAGAACATGTGAGACATTTGGACACCTACAAAGCTATATCCTCTTTCATGCTGGGCCACCAATACTGACTACGAAGATTCATGAACATTTTATCCGTGCCAGGATGAATAGAATATCAAGTTTTGTGAACCTTGCTAATGATAAGGGTTCGAAGATCATTGCAATTTGGAATCCTAAGATGATTTAGAAAATATAGCAAACCATCAGGTTTCGTCTCCAATTAAAGTTCAACGCCGCATGACATTTCATCATATATGTTACCTTCAGTGACTGACTCGTGCTGGGCTTCAAGAATATGAGTTTTAGGTTCAGATTGAATGGTGACACTTTGAAGTATGACATAATCCTTACGCCTAAATGCATTGACTACGACATTTGCTTTTTTAGGGTGGTAACAGATTTCACAATCATAGTCATTAAGTAACTCAACCCATCACCGTTGTCCCATGTTTAATTATTTTTGATTGAAAATGTGATGGAGACTCTTATGATCAGTGAATACAACACACTTGGTGCCATAAAGATAGTGTCTCCAGATTTTGAGTGCGAAAACCACAACACCCAGTCTAAGATCATGTGTTGTGTAATTCTTTTCATGAATTTTGAGTTGTCTTGAGGCATAAGCTATGACTTTTCCTCGTTGCTGGAGAACACAACCAAGAACTTGCTTGGAAGCATCACAGTGGATAAGAAAATCATCATTACCATCAGGGAGGGTCAAGATTGGAGCATTGCATAACCTTTGCTTAAGGGTTTGTAATGCTTTCTCTTGATTTGACCCCTACTCAAAATTCTTATCCTTATGAGTCAAAGTAGTAAGAGGCACAACGATCTTTGAGAAATTAGGAATGAAACGCCGATAGTAACTCGCTAGGCCAAGAAAGAACGGATCTCAGTGGGGGGTTTTAGGCTCTACCCAATTCTTTAATGCCTCAATCTTTGCAGGATCCACATGAATTCCTTTATCATTCACAGTGTGCCTAAGGAATTGAACCTCTTTAAGACAAAATTCACACTTCAAAAATATGGCATAAAGTTTCTCTTTTTTTTTAAAATTCAAGAATCAAACGAAGATGATGTTCATGCTATGATTTTGACCTCGAATAAATTAGAATGTCGTCGATGAAGACGATCACGAACTTGTCCAAGTATGGCCTACACACGCAATTCATTAAATCCATGAACACAGCTGGTGCATTGGTCAAACCAAATAACACAACCAGGAATTCATAATGACCATATCTCGTACGGAAGGCTGTTTTAGGAATGTCATCATCATGCACTCGAAGCTGATGATAACCCGAACGTAAGTCAATCTTGGAGAAACAAGAAGCTCCTTGAAGCTGATCAAACAAGTCTTCAATCCTTGGTAGGGGATACCAGTTTTTGACTGTAAGCTTGTTAAGCTCCTGATAATCGTTACACATACATAATAACATCAAAATACTAGGGCTCCCCAAGGTGAGAAACTTGGTCGAATAAACCTTTATCAAAAAGTTCTTGAAGTTGGCTAGCAAGTTTTTGCATTTCAGATGGTGCAAGACGATAAGGAGATTTCGCTACAGGTGTTGCACCAGGCACAAGATCATTATGAAACTCAACTTGACGAGCGGGAGGAAGACCAGTTAAATCCTCGGGAAACACTTCCGGAAAATCATGAATGATCGGAATATCCTTGATTTTCTTTGACTTCTCATTCATTTTCACGACATTCACTAAGAAAGCCACATAGTGTTTGCAAAGATACTTTTGAGCTTTGATACAAGACAAGAGTCTAAGGCATTTAGATGGATTTTCTCTGTAAATGTTTAAAACGTTTCCGGATGTAAGAGGGATTTGGATGGTTTTCTCAAAGCATACAACTTCAACATGGTTCTAGATAACCAATCCATGCCTATAATAACATCAAAATTTCCAAGTTGCATCGGTGTAAGATCAATAGAAAAATCATGCTTGCTAAAACTATGGTACAGTTTGGAATAATGGAATCAATTATGATGGGTTTCTTGTCAGCTATTTCTACTGTAACGGTTTCCCCAACTTAGTTTGTGAACTAGCAAGCAAAAACTCAAATTCTAAGGATACAAAACTTTTGTCGGTGTAGGTATCAAACAAAATTGAAGCATAATGAATATTGAATAGAAACATACCATTCACCACATCGTTATTGGTTTGAGCTTGATGGGCATTCATGTTAAAAGCACGTCCTTGTGCCGTAGGAACCATGTTGACAAGTTGAGGGCATCGATTGAGAAATGGTTCGGATCACCACATTGATAGCATGCACAACCCTGAGTAATTGCAGGAGGATGTTGGAGAGCAGGTGTGGTAGTCGGAGTCCTAGCTACACTCTTGCATATGTTGAAGGTATGGCCGAATCGACCACATTTGGTGCAGCGGCGACATTGTGCATTGATAGGGTGGTGGTACTTGTAGATGTTGCACTGTGGAAAAGTTTCAGTGTAGGGTTTCTTTGTTGGGACTTGATTGTTAGAGACTAGTTGATAGCTTGGTGCGACCTGGTTAACCAGAACTGCAGGGGTAACCACAACAAAGTTTTGGGACTCAACCTTTATCTTCTTGTTTTGAAAAGATTCAGTTTTGTCCTCCTTAGGTGGTTCAGCTGAGGGTTTCTTTGGCGCCTTTTTAACACCTTTCCTGTTCAAAGTTCCAGCCCTGACATGATTGTTAGTTAACTGAGCAACTAAACGGATGTTATCTTCCAGAGTTGCAGGATTCCTACCTCACCCCTTGTCTTGAATTTGCATAGGTAGACCACCGATGTACTTCTCGATACCCCAGGATAAAGGAGTACCTAGGTGAGGAACAAGCAAAATCAGTTCATGAAATCGGTTGGTATAGGCTAAATTCTCCCCACTTTCTTGAGTTAAATCCCAGAACTCAGCTTCTAATTTATTTATTTCATTTCTTGGGCAAATTCCCGAGTCATGAGCTCCTTGACTTCATCCCACATCAATGCTAAAGCAGCATCAGTTCCACAGGTTCGTTTTTCCCCGTTCTACAAAGTGAGTACTCTCTTTTGAAGAACACTTGTAGCATAGCGAACCTTGAGATTCTCGGGACACTCACTATTGAGGAAAGTGTTCTCGGTACTCTCAAACCACTATAAAAGTCTAGTGGCTCCTACGGTCCCGCTAAACTTAGTGGGATTGCAAGAATTGAAGTGCTTGTAAGTACAAGCTCGTGGAGGGTTTGGTGCCACTTGATTTTTAAACAAAATTGTTGCCTTGGTTCAAATGGGTAAGCAGCGTTGGGATGAATGCAACAACTTAACGTGCCACAATAGCAGCAATCTTGCGGCCAGAGTTTCCAGATCGGGATTGGTTTTTACGAGATGACATTGCAGGATTGGTTTTTTCACTTAACACTTGGTTTTTCTCTCAAAATAACTTATACTACACTCAGATCAGATGAAGCTGAGTCTATTCTAAGAGTTGATAGTAATATAATAAGTATTGAAGATCACAAAGATAATTTCAAGGTACTTGTATATATTTCTTCTCAACTCAAAGTATTACAAGACTCTTACAAGCATATTGCATGAGTTACAATGAGAAACTATATATAATACTATCTACAGGAGGATATACTTTGATACCAGCTGGAATCCTCTAACTAAAGCAAATACTACAAAGCTATATTTTAAGGTATCTTAGATAAAGTCTTATCTAAGATATGGTAGTCATGACATGTCCATGACTTACCTTTTGTCACCAACTAAAGTTGGCAAGTGCACTATCTAATAAAATAGAACAGTAGAATAAAATATGGTCAACTACATGGCTTTCGAGAAAACGCCATGAAGTATCTCAGAGGTTTACATCGGAGTGTCAGTGACCATACTTATGTTTACTGGTTCATAGTAGTGTCTTCCGAAGGTTAAATGGCTTTGGAAGAACAAGTTCTTCCGAAGCCACTTATACTTCGGAAGAGGCTACTTCTTTCGAGGCTTGATGGACTTCTTCTGTTCTTCGTACTTCGAAAGTTCACTTTTGATCTTTTCTTCTAAGACTTGATCTTCAGAAGTGAATGCTTTGTCTTTGGAAGTAGAGTTTGTCTTTGGAAGTTGAACTTTCACTTTGCTCTCTGCAAGAACTCTATTTCCTTCGGAAGTTCCATACTGTAGATACATGTGTACCTAGTTTATGTGCTTAAATGTAAAAGTCTTTCATTTCTTACGTATGTGTAATTGGACAATGTAATGAAATATGATATATGATTTGATGTCTATTTATCTTTAATTCATATGTATGACTTCTTATATAGGTTTGTGGTTGTAGTACACAATTCTAAGTCAATAATGATTGAGTAATGTGTTCAACATAGTCGGATGAGCATTCATGCTAATGGCCCATACTTATGGACCATACACATGAATATATCATGGTTATGGACCAGTCTCACGACTGAACCAGGAGACTGGATCAGTCGCATGATTAAGACATAAGATTGACTCAGTTGCACGACTGAACCTTTAGTCGTCCGTATGACTTAATCACATGATTCAGTTGCACGACTGGACCATGCTAATGGTTCAGTCGTACGAATAGAAATCACTAACCTATAAATACCATCTAATTCGTGGAAAAACAAAAGACTTGAAGAGAGATTACGCATACACATAAACCCTATCCGTCCAGAGCGTCCCAAACGTCCTGCCCAAGTTTATAGATTGTTCCTAGTCGATTCCTATTTGTTCATAACGTTTACTTTCAATCTTATATCGATCGGGTAATCGTTCTCACTGATTGGATCACCAATCAAATAGGATTCCGCACTATTTGATTCGGTATAACGCACAATTAGTTAGTACTCTGTACGTACACGGTCCTCCTAACACATACTTGGCTTCAGAAGTCTTTTATTAGATGCACCAAAATATTCTAAGTGGTTTGGTTTTGGTTGCAACAACCTTCTTCTTGATCCAACAAACTCCCCCAGCCTGATGCTACCAAAACCTCATTTGTTCTTGCTCCTTAAAGCTTTCAGCACCAGGGAAAGCAGATATTTATCTATTTCTTTGTTCTTCCCAAAAGTGGTGCTGGGAAGTTTGCATAAATCATTGTTGACAGGAAATCTAGTCTGTCACCTTGAATAATATGCACCCTCTATTGGGTTCCTTTGAAAAGATTTAGTTGATGAGAGATGTAGTCATACTTTCATCTAAATATTGGTTCCAATCCAGTGCCTTCCACCATCTATAGAAAAGATGTGCTTTTGGTGGTTGACCTTTCCTTGTCTTCCTTCTCTCTCATCTTCAACTCCTCTTCAATCCTTTCTTTTGTGGTAAGCTCAGCAAGATGAAGGTTGCTAAGGTGACTTCTGATGTGAGCAGTAGTTTTGGAGTTGGAAGGATTGGAGAATGGTTTCTCTGCTAACTCAGCAATGCCAAGTCTGCTAGAGTGTAGTAGAGAGGAGGCATTCAGCCTATTACTTTCTCCATTCTCTCTCCCCCTAACAAAGTTGTGAGAGGCTTCATTGAACCTCCACTAGATGATTTTCTTGGCACAAGAGGCTGACTAGGAATCTTGTCCCCTTTCTTTGTATCTTCCAGAGTCACCAACTTTCTTCTCAGCTTCTTCTCTTTATCGTTTTAGGAGTCAGAGTTGAGACCAAGAAGTCTAGAAGCATGGTCCAGTGTTCCTCTGGGCAGATCAAGAAATTGATCTCTTATGGGGGAACATGAAGATCCATCAACATAAGTCAGTTTGACAGAGTCTTCCTCACAAGAGATGTCGCTCATGGTTGTGCAATTTGAGAGATTTGTCTTGATTGCCTTGAATTCCCTTAGGGAGAGATGTTTAGAAGGCCAAGGGGATGGTTTGGTAGGTTGTTGGGTAGGTTGTGGTGTAGTGGTTCTAGAGAGTATTTTGGGTTGGAGGATGGGTAGTTTAGGTGGTTGAGGTGAGGAAGTGGGTATGGATAATGGTGTAGGTTTAGGTGTGTAGGGTTTAGTTTTGATGGTGAATGGAGAGGGAATTGGTTCAGGTTGGGCTTTAGTGGTTGGCTTGAAGATCATCCCCTGTACCCTTCTATACATCTCTTTCCTTTTCCCATACGAGTGTTAGCCTTGATTTTGTTAATAACTCGTTGAAGTGTCTTTTCAGAAATAGGTCCCACCTGCCTACCAGAGAAGCCTTGAGCCCGGAGATAGTCTTTCATCCAGGCTTTCTCACCTATCTTCTAGGTCGTAGTGACCCTAGCTTCTTCTTCCTTTTTCTTCTTCTCCTTTAACTTCTCTCTTGCAGTTCTCTTTCTTTCTTTGTCCAGTTGACCCTGCTCTTTGTTGAAGAGCCATAGGATCATATCATCATCATGTGGAGATTGTTCTTTAGAAGAGAATCCTCTGGAGGTTACGAAAGCTATCCTTTCCCTCTGGAGCTGCATGTCAGCTTCCCTCTTTTCTCTTTCTCTTTCTTCCTCTAAGGCCAACCGTGCTGCTTCCTTCTATTGTTTATTCTGTAGCTTGGTTTTCTTCTCTAGCTCTACCAACTCCTCTAATGGTAGCAGGAGTATGTCTTCATTGGCAACTCCAAGCTTGACGAGCTGGTCAATGATCTCTACCCTCTTCTTATTATTGATTGCCTCCTGGTTGGCTGCAGCTGCTTTGGAACTGGCAGCTAACAGCTTCCCAGTTGGAAGTCTACCTTTTTCTTTTAAGCTTTTCAATCCTCTTCTCCTCCTGAAGATCTTCCGCACTCATTTTCTTCTTTCCTTTATCATCTTTTGAAGTGCTTGAATTGGTGGTTCTTGGAGGGAGGATTCAGATTGTGAGAGAGGTAGTGAAGTGTTTGATCTAGAGGTTGATTGAGAAAGTCCTCACTATTAACCTCAAATGCCAGCTCTGGAATTGCATATGTGATGATTATATCCTCGGACAATGAGAATAGTCCTTTCGTATCTTCCATTTTCAGCTTCGGAAGACTCAACTTGTTTTTCTGAGGCTTTGACTTCAGCTTCACAAGTTAGAGGGAGTGCAGTTTCTGTCCCAACTATTTCGGTTGCTGGGCCATCAGTCTTCATTTACCCTTCAAATTGAATCACAGGTTCCATTTGGACCTTAGGTTGACCAACTTCTTCCATAGTGGTAGAAGGTGCACTTAATCTCTGAAGCTCTTCAACTCCAACATACATCATAGCCGCATCAGGGCTAGGCTGATCTAGAGAGGATCTCAATAGAAACTTGGAGAAGAGTCTATAGAGATCTCTGAGCATGCTTGGGTCTACTTGTAGTACAACTTGGGATGGCTTAGAAAAGGTAGTTGTAAATGGAGCCGGATATCTGGAAGTTGAAGTTTGGCTCAGTGGTTCCTCAGGTGTTTGTCTCTAACACTCTCCCCCTTTTTGGTAGCATGATCTTGAGAGCTAGATGAGCTAGAGGAAGAGGTCAAGGAAACCTGAATGGGTACATGCCTAACAGATCTCTCAATCTGTTTCTCAGCTAGTTGAGCCTTGAGAGTGTCAACTCAAGTTGCTGAGTGGCGGACCTATCCTCTAAAGTCCTAACCTTGGATTCAAGGTTTGAGAGTTTAGAAAGCAGGTATTCTATAGTGAGTTGCAGTCTTCCCTCATCTTCTTTTGAAGAATCATGGGGAGATGAGGTAACATACCTAGTATGTTCATCCTTACCACCAGATGTGGTTTCTTGGCACCCTGGTTTCCTTTGCTTAATGATGTCTCTTTTAGAGTCATCAAAAGGCATGGTTGCAGTAGATTCAGTCTTAGAAATGTTACCACTATCCAGAAGATCCATTGAGGCATCTTTTGTAGTGGCAGCTGAATCTGCATGAGTCCCTCCACATCAATGGGACTAACTCAGTAAAGGCTTGCTGATGGGGGCTAGAGATAAGAGGTCTCTCTAGGCTTTGTTGATCTTTGAGAGAGTGTTGTAGATTCCATGAAAAGACGTAATCTCTTCATCAGTTTTGAAAAGAAGGTCAGTAAAGGATAGAGAGGTTAAACCTAATGACCTGGGACCTTGATCAATATCTACAGGCATTGAGCCTATGGTGGGGCTGTCCCTTTATGGATGCTTAGAGGAGTATAGATACTCACCCTGAGGGATTTCAGCTTGGGTGATGGGCTCATAGGTTTGAGACTGAGGAGATTCAAGATCCATATTGAGGTCAATGGTGAAGGATGGTGAGACCTCAGACTGAGTGGGAGCCTAATGTTCCATTCTAGTCTTTTTGGATTGAACATGAGGAGCTTGTTCAATCTGAGTAGATTAAACAAGGGTTTGTTTGGGACGTCTTTGATATGTGATGGTGATGGGGTGAGAAGGTAGATTTGGCAGTGTGGGGTCAGTTGCTGGTGTGGGTTCATCACCAGTGGGGTTAATAGGGTTGTCACTAGGAGCTATTTGCTTAGTCATACCAAGAAGTACAGGAGTGTACCTTCTAGTGAAGTTAGTGGACACCTTCTTCAAAGTCTTGAAGATGGTTGGCCTCATTTGAGGGACAATCAGAGCAGCTGCACAGACAAGCTGACTCTGGTCCAGCTCAAAGTTGATAATATGCTAGAGAAATCTGGGATACATAAAGTGTTGATGCATGTATATGTCCCTAGATCATTATTTGAAATGTAATGAATCCTGTCTGTCTGAGTATGATGTAATCTGTATTGATTAATGAAATGACATAAATTGTGTGTTACTTGTGATGTTTAATATTTCATTAATGAGTCGTGATTGAATTGATTGGGTTTATGATTGCTTAAATGGTTGCACATCATGTTATATTAATTAATACATTCAAACTTAACTTAATGAAGTTCTCATGCGAATGGCTCATGCGAATGAACCATACGCATGAATATCTTCACACGATTGACTCAGTCGCACGACTGAACCAGGAGACTGGATCAGTTGTACGATTGTAACATAAGATTGGCTCAGTCGCACGACTGAACACTCAGTCGTACGAATGAATCAACCGCATGGTTCAATCGCACGACTGAACCGGACTAATGGTTTAGTCGCACGATTGAATAATACCAACCTATAAATACAACTCAATTCGTGAAAAATAGGGGCTCTCTCGATCAATTACGATTCCAGACGTACCCTAGCCGTCCAGAAACCTTCCAATTCGTTCTCCAAGTTCATAGAACACATTAGATCGATTCCCAATCGATTTCTAACGTTAGTATTAATTCTTGATTGATTCTTCGTGTGTTCTCACTGATTGGACTGCCAAACAAATAGGATTCCGCACTATTTGATCTGGTTTACACGTTAATCTCTAGGTATTTAGGTAAAATACCAGGTCCTGACATAAAAAATGTTTCCCTTTGGAGATTTCCTATGAGATTAGTCAGCATAAATCTTGAATAGTTGAATCTGAGGCTTCTCACTATTCCATGAACTAGGCATCCTAGTTCGTATGGAATTTGATCCCATCCCCTAGATTTATTGGACAGACAATGAAGAACGACATGCAGCAGGAACTTCCAGTTGTATGAAAAGTTGAACTTGTAGACTGTGAACCTACTAACATCTCCACCATATCCTATGTGGATGTAGGTGTTATCCAAATCTGCTTTGGGGAACTCTATGGGGGCACCCTCATCATGAAGCTCGAGATGCTCTGCAGGATCGTTAAAGGGTGCAAGTTACAACACAACAACACAAAGAGGAGATTAATTAAACTTTAATCAAACAGTAAACTGGATTAACCAAGTTGAGATACTAAGAACACAAGTAATGTAAGAGACAGAACATAAAGACACAAGTGTATGGTTTTCAAGAATGCAGTTATTGCTTTCTCTATGTTCTATTACAAGTGTTACAAAGCATATTAGAAAGATACAAGAACATGAGATACTTATACTACATCCTACAACCGGCTATACTTTGAAAGCCAGCTGGATACAACTGACCAGACACAAAACAAAATCAATTGTAAAGTCAAAAGGCAGATTGCCTTTTAACTTGTGACTATGACATGCCATAGCTCACATCCTTATCTATTATAAAAAAGATAAAGTACATAAAGTAGAAAGTTACAGACTAAAGAACTCAATGTACAGTTACCAAAAGCATGGAACTTTTCACCAACTCATGTAAGTTGGTGACATTACAGAGGTGCAGCGGAAAGGTGTCCAACTTTATGGAAAAGTACATCAGATAAAGCATGTATTAAAAGTCTTCGAAAGAAATCTGTCTTCATGAGTTGAAGCTTCGAAAGACTTTGTCTCTGAGGCTTCGGAAGACTTCATATTTGGCTTCGGAAGATATTGGTCTTGGCTTTGGAAGATTTTACACTTAAGAGTGTTTTCTGTTGCATGTGTAAAACTTCCTAAGCATTCTTCTTCTATGCACTTATGCAGCATGCAGGAAAGACATTGGGTTTTTAGGTTGCATTAGCCTCTTCATTAATCTTTACAAACTCCCCTAGGTTGATGCTACCAAAACACTTAGTAGCCTTCAGATGTCAATAGTCCTCATTAGGATGGTCACCAATCCTTTCTTCATAAGGTGATCAGGATCCTTCAAACTATCAAAGTGTCTTCTCATATCAAAGAGGTCATGCAGAGGCAACTGAAACATATCTTGCCATGTGTAAATGTCTTTAGTGCCTTGATCTCTAATGACATGCCATCTTTCTGGATTTGTGGTGTATGTCCAAGACAAGATGGGTCTTCCTGATGCTAGAGGAGCTGTTTGAATTGGAGTTGATGTAGCATCCTCTGGCTGCACAACCTCAAGATGTTCTGACTCATCCTGGGGTGTAGAAGAGGGTGCAGTCTTCTTCTTCTTGGCTTTGGTTTAGAAGACATCCTCTTCTTTCTCTTAACAGGTTTTAACTGAGAAGACTGGCCTGCAGTACCAGATTGATCTTCACTGTCTTTCTTAGTTGGGACATCCTTTTTCTCAGGTTTAGAAGGAGAGGGAGGTTGACCCTACTATGGATCAGAAGATGAAGCTTGCTGAGTTTCAGCAGGAGGTCCAGGTTGTGTTTTCTCTGGTTGTTCAACCTTAACCTCCACTTCAGGTGGAGCCTGACTTGGAGTGGAGTGTAAGTCAATAAGCTCTCCACTTTTGATCTTCTGCTTGATCACCCTAATATGCTCAACCATAGTAGATAGAGACATGGGGCCAAGTCTCCTTCTAGAGAATCCATATAGCTTCAAGAAGCTCATCATCCTCTGCCTATCAGCAGACTTCTTCATGCTCTTTTAGATGATAGCTCTTGATTTTGCAGCTTCTTCCTTTAGTTTCTTCGTAGTTGTCTTTTTGTCCTTGATTATCTCAAGTTCAAGCTGCTTTAAGTACTCAAACTCAACATAGTCATAGGACAAGGGAAGGAGTGCATCTGCCTGATAGAAGCCTGTGGCACTCAGGTAGTTGATCATCTTGATCCTTTCTTCTTCTATGTCTACCTAAGGTTCTTGTTGAACCACATCTTCTTGTACAGGACTTTCCTGAACTGGGGAGAGGGTAGGCATATCCTTGTATAGTCTTTTTCTTCTTCTCCCTTCTTTGACTTGTACTAGAAGCTTTGCATCTTCTGCTTCCTTCTTCTCCTTTGACCTTTCCAGATCAACCAGTTCATTCAGCTCTTCTAAGGGGAGAGAGATGACACTATCTATGTCATAGTTCCTAGTCTGCAGATAGTTAATCCTGACTGCCCTTAACTCATCATTCTGAGTATCTGGTCTGGGGGCAGCCCTGATAGCAGACTCTAGGAGTCTTGAAGACTCAGTAGAGGAACTTTCTCCCCTTAGCCTCCTTTTCCTCTCTCTTCCTCCTCCTCTATCTCCCTAGATGTCATTTTTCTTTTCCCTTTGTCACTCACAGACCTTTGTGACTTAGGGTGGAGAGAGATTTGGCCTTCATTGCTTGTTGCAGCATCTAAGTCAGGCTAGAGAGAGGTTAAGAAGCACCTTCCCCAACAGGTGTGTCAATAGGAGTGTGGAACTCTGCAGCATCTTGGATTCTTTGAGCCAGTCTGTCAGCTTGTCTTGATTTGCTTGGGTTGACAAGTGGCATGTTGACTAAATCCATACCTTTATAGTAGTTCAAAGTCTGAAAATTGAAGACTTCTTGCTGTCCTTGAACTCTTATGATGATTAGGGCTTTCCAGATGTTGTCATACCTCCACCTAATGATGTGATTAGAAGATGGTGAAGATGACATAGCCCTTGGTATCCCATCCTCAAACAGACTCTGTATGAAGGAGTCAGTGTAGTCCACATCAATGTGAACTTGAGGAGGTTGTTGAGAATGCATAGTTGCAAGTGAGAATGGTGAGTCCTTAATGTCCACTCTCTCTGAAGAACTCCCAGGTTCTGCGGCTGTAATAACTTTCTCCCCCTTTTGGTAGCATCACCCACTTGCATAGGTGAGTGGAAGATAGGTCAATCACATCCACAGGTTTGTGTTCCTGGTTGGGCACTTCTTAAGGGTCTCCCAACTAGTTTTTCCTTAAGATATGAAATCTCAAGTTGCTGATCATTGATCCTGTTGTGTAAGGTAGTCACCTGAGATTCAAGGTGACTGACCTTTGAGACTAAGTAAGTGCATGTTATAGACAATTTTTGCACCAATAGTCTCAGATTCCCTCATCTTCATCAGAAGATTCATTGGGGGTTAATATGATTGGACCAAAGTCCTCTCTCTCACCACCAGCTTCAGGTTCTTGGCTGCTGGTTTTCCTTTGCTCACTAGCAATCTCAGTTGAGATTTCAGTGGGCTGAGTTGCCATGGTTGAGGTCTTAATGATGTAATCACTTTCAGAAGTGAGAGCCTCTTCCATATGGACATCCTGAACAGGTTTAGAACTGTCCACCTCAGTTGTAGGTGATTGATATGGGATAGATGTAGGAGACTCAGGAGAATTCATCTCTCTTTGAGTAGGGGTAAAGAAGAGAGACTCATTATACTCATTGAAACCTAGATCTTCATCAGTATAGAAGTCAAGGTGGGGATTGGTTGGTTGAGATCTATAGGCTGGGGATGGTAATGTCCCCTGAAGGTTGATCACTTAAGTGTTGAGACTCAGAGTGATGTCTTAAGAAGTTGGGCTAATGAGCTCATCAGGCTGAGCATGAGGAACCTCAACACTGATTCTTGAAGAGATGGGAGTGGTCTGCTCCTCAGAGAAGTGGGAGCTCCAGTGTCCACTTCTTCCTGTATGGGTGAGTATATGGGGGCCTCCACAGACTGAATAGCCTGAGCATGGGTTCGTTTGGATTTTCTTTGGTAAGTGATGATGATTTGAGGCTGTGTGGGTGATTCGGAGGTAGCAGGTGTGGGCTCAACACTAGCTTGTGCTACTAGGTTGTCACCTTGAGCAATAAGCTCTAACACTTTTGGGACAAGGGCTGTTTCTACCCCAGAGAACCCAACATTGGGCTTCCTCAATATTTTAAAGATGTCGGGCTTCATCTGTCCAATTTAAGAATATTACCTGTTTCCCTCAACTGTGAGCCCAGTTCACAGTTAAGAATGTGTAAGACATATCTAGGAAACATGTAATACTCTAAAGAGTCTAAATTAGCAAGTAAATTGTATAAACAAACTGAGAATACCTGAATTTGACCCCCGGAACCATTCCATGGATTATGAAGGAGAGATCCTCAGGAATCTGGTCCCATCCACCATACTTGTTTGATAAGCTGTGGATGACCACATGGAGCAGGAATCTCCATTGGGATGAGACCTTCCCTTTCCTAAAGGTCTTTTAGAGAAATCTCCCTCATACCCCATCTGGTCAAAGGAATGTTGACAACTTCCTTTGGGATGAACACCTCACCTTCTTCATCATCCAGCTGAAGATGCATGTTGATGATGGCCGGAGTGATGAAGACTGTTCTCCCCTGCACTGTGGCAGACAGTGCCTTCTCCCGTCCATAATGACCTCTTGGCAGGTCTTCCAGAATTCAAGCAGCTGATCCTCATAGAGTGCAGGATTAATGGTTAGGGAGGTGAAGTAGTTAGACAGAGCTAAGAAACGACAAACCTCTGAGAAATGAGGATCTTTCTCAAGGCTTAACAGAGCAACCTGATTGTGTTGCCTGTGTAGCTGCATGGTAAAGTTGGGATCATTTCTGTGAGCAAGGGTAGCCATTTTGAGGTAGCTTAAGATGAAGAAAGAAGGAAGAAAGAAATTTCAGAGAGAAATTTGGGTTTTTAGGTTTGGAGGAAGAACAGATGATAGAAAGAGGGGGGGAAACCGTTGAGTTTATATGTTAGAGGATTTCAGATAAAGTTTAATGAAAGAGGATAAACTTTGAAATCCGTATGTTGGTCCCACCTCTGAAAAGTAGTTTACTTTTTACTCAAAAAGTAGTTTTCTTGGAAGTCAAAAAGCTTCCAAAAGTTAATTATCTTTGAAAGTTTTAATTAAAAAGCTTCCGAAGCTAAAATGACTTCGGAAGATTTTCCTGAGAGATTTGATGATTTTGCTTCGGAAGAGAAATTAAAACTTGAGTGCTTTGTATAGAAATCAACAAAGCTTCCGAGAGTTAATTTTGCTTCAGAAGTAAATGGTCCTTGAAAATAAGTAAGTGTCTGAGACAAGTATTTAAGCTTCGGAAGATAAATCTGAAAGCTCTTCCGAAGGTAAATTTCTTAGACAATTATTTATTTTGAAGGCATGATTTGCTTCCAAAGTTAAAAGCATAACTTCCCAAGTATCAGAAATTTTCAAAAATCTAAGGAAAGTCTTCAAAAAGAATTTTTCATCCAAAGAAAACATGAGCTTATGCAAGTGATGAACTAGACAACTTAGGACACATATTTTAAGAAATAATAAGAATTAGTTTTAAGAAAAGCTTACTCAAAGTTTATCATCCCAATAGCTGATATTAGATATTTAAATCTCTGTTCATCAAAAGCCTTTGTAAACAGATCAGCATATTGTCATCTGTGTGAACTTTGACTAGTTTAATTAATCCCTTTTCATAGTTATCTCTTATTAAATGATACTTGATATTGATGTGCTTGTCCTTGAGTGCTGCACAGGGTTCTCTGTGATTGAGATAGCACTATTGTTGTCTATGTGAATGGGCGCACATGGTTCTCTATGATTGAGATAACACTATTGTTGTCTATGTGAATGGAGTCTCCTTGAAGTTTAACCCATAGTCCAGCATCTGATTTTGAATCCAAAGTACTTGTGCACAGCAGCTTGCAGCAGCAATGTATTCAGCTTCAGCAGTTGATGCAGAGGCACAGGATTGTTTCTTGCATTGCCATGAGACAACCCTTCCACCAAGGAATTAACATCCCCTAGATGTAGACTTTGCAGTCATGTTGCAACCACCATAATCACTATCTGTATAAGCATACAGATTGAAGTCAGGATTCTTAGGGTACCATAAACCAAGTGTTGAAGCACCTTTGAGGTATCTTAGAATCCTCTTGACAGTGATAAGGTGAGACATCTTAGGGTGGCTTATATCTTGCACAGATGCATGTAGCAAACATGATATCAGGCATGCTAGAAGTAAGATACATAAGAGACCCAATCATAGCCAGTATAAGTGCTCATCTACACACTCCCCCAAGATCAGGTCCAAGGGAATGGTTCCTAGCTATGGGTGTTTAGCAATCTTACAGTCAGTCATGTTGAACCTCTTAAGTATGTCCTGGACATACTTTGACTGTTATGAAGATGCCATCTTCAACTTGCTTCACTTGAATTCCTAGAAAGAAATTGAGTTCCCCCATGGTACTCTTTCAAATCTGTCTTTCATCAGCTTCTCAAAGTCTTTACAGAGCTTTGGATTAGTTGAACCAAAGATGATGTCATCCACATATACTTGAACTAGCAATTTGTCTTTTCCTTGTCCTTTGATGAAGAGAGTTCCATCTATAGTACCTCTCCTATATCCATGTTTACAGAGATACTCAGACAGTGTCTCATACCATTTCCTGGGTGCCTGATGCAGCCATAGAGAGCTTTGTCAAGCTTACAGACATAATCAGGATGATCAGGGTCAACAAAACTAGGTGGCTGTTTGACATATACCTCTTCATCTATCACTCCATATAAAAAGGCACACTTCACATCAAGCTGAAAGACGTTGAAGTTCTTGGATGCAACAAATGCCAGGAATATCCTAACAGCTTCTAATCTTGCCACTGGAGCAAAGACATCAGTGTAGTCAATCCCTTCTTCTTGTGTGTATCCTTGAACAACCAGTCTAGCTTTGTTCTTGTGTGTATCGATCAACATGTTACTTGTTCTTGAATTACAATAAAGATTACATAAACAGTAATGCCATCCATAGCTCCCCAAGTAGCTCCATGTGCCATCCACAGCATCAGCGTTTACCCGCCAACTATTATGCATAAAAGTCAGCTTCGCTGAGTGAGTTCTAGTTTTAAATAATATAAGAAAATATAAACTTTGTCCGTCATATAATGACCATGCATACACCATAGTACATAACATTACTTGCATCATAACAAGCATGTTCATTATCTTTCACTTTCATCATAAACGAGATTGCACAAAACAGAGCTCCATGTTGATCGACAACAAATGTCAATCCCTGTCGGTATACATGAATATGATAGATAACCCCCGATAGTTGATCCACACTGCAAGGCACATAGCCCGCTCATGAATACAGATCCATCATCATAAATCAGACTCACATAAGTGACGTCTATCATAGTGCTTGCAAGACTTTACATCATCAAATGGGCTCGGGGGTAACATTCATTAAATTTCACTTTTCATTAATATCATCTTCCTCTTTAATATATATAATACTTAACTTATTAAGTACACAACATGCCAAGTACTAATTATCATAAAACATAACCGACCCTCCATGGGACAGCGCGAGTTCGGGGGCGGCAGCCCCTGATAGCAGGGTCCTAGGGGCAGCAGCCCCTAGTGGGGTCCAAGGGCAACACCCTTAGCTGGGCCCGAGCTGCCAGGCAGCGTGAAATTTTTTATATTTAAACATTTATATAGCACTTTTACTTATAGAAAAATCGTTCTTCTTGTTACACCCCCTTAAAATCTTGGTCATTTAAAAACGTAAATTTAGTATGCATAATAGCCACAAAACATGGAAAAACTTATAAATAGGGGATCTAGAACTCACTTGGATACCATGAATAACTTCTAGACTAAGCTTTCTAGGCTAGGATCACACTACACAGTCTCGAGACAAGTTAACACTCTAAGGGGTTAATTTTCTGTCTAAATTCGCTGCTAATTTCGCTGCAAGATTAGTAATTTCGCAGCTAGATTCGCCAACACTTTCGCTGCTAGTTTCACCAGCAGTTTCGCTGCTAGTTTCGCTAGCACCTTCGCTGGCAGTTTTGCTGGCATCTTCGCTGCCAGTTTCACTGCCAGTTCGCCTAACTTCATTGGAAAACCATGTCTGCGAAACTACCTGCGAAACTATAGTTTTACAGGAAGTCCTCATAGTTTCGCTGGTTGAATACGCAAATTCGCTGGATGCATATACAGTTTCGCAGATCGCATAAAATCACGTACCAGTCCATTTTTAACCCAAAATCATAACTTTTTACGTCCAATCTCTTAGTTTATCATCCATGAGGCTAAATCTAAGCTTATACATGTTTTTCTACGTAAAAATGTGACCTTTATGCGATTCTTGCAACTTTTCAAAACTCAAAACCCTAGAATCCGGGTTTGATCTACAGAAGGGTTTAGAGGTTGATTCTTACCTGGATTTGTTGCTTCTTTCTTAGGTCTTGATGCTCCAACACCCAGATCTTCAATCTCTTAACCTTGGAACCTTCAAATCTTGAGTTTTCGTCACTTTCTCTCCCTACTTTCTCCTCTCTATGAATTTTGGTGGCTAGGGTTGCAATGAGGAAGAGGAAGGCTGGTTTGGGTGCTAAAGGCTGATTATGGACCTTTAATCCCATAGGCCACTACCCAATAAGACTAATTTAGCCATGACCATTTCTTTACCTTAAAAATACCCAATAATCAAGCCCATTATCCTTAATGACTCGTTTTGACTTTTCGGGGTGTTACATTCTTGCAGCTTCAATCAGTGTCTTGTTTCTCCTCTCAGCAACACCATTTTGCTGAGAAGTCTTGGAAGCACTGGATTGTTTTGTAATACCCTTTTCATCACAAAATGTATCAAGGATTTGGTTTTTAAATTCAGTTCCTTGATCACATATTATGATTTTGACCTTGTGATCAGATTAATTCTCAATCTTTAAGATGAAATTTTTCAGAATCTCAGGAGTCTCATCCTTAGTTCTAAGGAAGAAGACCGAGTGAATCTTGTAAAGTCATTTGTGATCACTAGACAGTATAAGGTCCTTCCTAAACTCATTACACTGGTGGGGCCAAAGAGATCCATATGTAACAAGTGTAGGGGTGTGGTGATAGAGTTCCTTTCCTTAGGCTTGTGAGATACCTTATGTTGCTTCCCTTTGAGGCATGCAACACAATGGTCATCACTTGTAAACTCTTTCTTTGGTATTCCAGTTACCAAATCATGCTTAATCAATTTATTCATGTTCTTAAAGTTTACATGGCACATTCTTTTGTGCCATAAGAAAGACTCATCACTATTAGCTTTAGACAGAAAGCATAAAACTTCTCCAGAGGGAGAGATTTCTTTCAAATCCATCTTGTACATGTTTCCTTTCCTGGGGGCTCTAAGCAGGATATGCTCATGAGGAATGACCACACCAGGCTTAAGAACAATGCACTCATGCTCAGTAAAGAGCATGTTATGACTCTGATCACAAAATTGAGATACACTCAGAAGATTGTATCCAAGCTCCTTGAAAAGTTTACCTTTTCTATGCTGAGCTTACCATTTGTGACCTTGCCCCTTTCAGAAATATAACCACCATCATCTCCTCCAAAAGCAACTGGTCCTCCATCAATCCTTTCAAAGTTCTGGAGTAGTGACTTATTGCCTGTCATGTGCCCGGAACAACCACTAGCAATTATCCATACATTTTGTTAGTCTTCAGCTGTCCCTGCACAAAGAAAATGATTAGTTACATTTGGAAACCAAGCCTTGCTTGTCTTGGGCTCATTAACAGAAGGTAATTCAATAGTAATAGATCCTATGGTTGTACAAAGAGGATCTTGAGTTGTTGTTGATTGAGAATTCTCAGTCACTTGGTCTTTCTTAGACGTCCACACCACCTTTGGAGTCTTGGACTTGACCGTCAAAACTTCGGAAGCTTTTGGAACTTCGGAAGTTTTGATGACTGAACCTTCAGAAGATTTTGTAGACACTACAACAGACTTTAGTGCTTCGGAAGAACTCCTTTCTTCAGAGACCAACTTTACAACTAATGGCAATTTCCCACTTCCCTTCTTTTTAGATTTAGAGCTTCCGAAGGAAACAGGTTTTCCTTCCGAAGCTTGAATCTTCTTGAGACCCTTTGAAGTATTTGTTTTGGTCATATGGACAGTACCTTTAGGATTGTATGGACAATGCTTAGCAATGTGAGTGGTGCTGTCACACATGACACAGTTCATCTTCTTCTTCACAAGAGCCTTTTCCTTGGAATATGACTGTCTTTGGTCATATCCCTTCTCTATCTTCATCTTTGCAGATGATGAGACAGCCCTCTTAGGCTGAGGACTATGCTTGGAGTTGATGGTCCAGGCTTGCAGCAGTGGTACACAGTAGATCAGTCTTCTTCTTGAACTGAGATGAGTTGAACAAGAACCAGAACTCTTAGCAGAAGAGTTGGTTGATGTCTTCAGTCCCTAACACTTTAAACCCTACAAAGATAAAAACTTGTTTCTGCTTAGAGTCAAAAGTAGCCTTGATCTCTTGAGTCTTCCTTGCCTTTCTTTTGCTCTTTCTGATCAAGTTCTTTCTCATGGACTTGGTTATCACAGTCTTCTTTTTCTCCTCAGAAGGATAGTGACCCTTTTTGGAATCCTCCTCTTCACTCTTCTCAGAGGAATTCTTCACTATATCTTCTTCATCCTCTCTTCACTCATAGGATCTATGAGACGAAGCTCATCTTCACAAGTTCCACACCTAGGAGATCTTACAGACAAGATTGTGTGTGGAGGAGCTATCTCATTGGATCCTAGTCCCTGGCTGTTTTGATAGCACACTTTGTTGTGCAGGGATGAGGATATCATGTTCTTGAAGGTCTCTTCTTCAAGAACACTCTTTTCTGCCCTGGCTTTGCAGATCATAAGCTTAGCCTGGCACTCGGTTAACTTAGTTATGAGATCTTTGATCTGAGTCCTAAAATCTGTGTGTTCATGTTTTAGAACTAAAATGGTTTTCTCTAAGTCCTCTATCTTCAGCTTATAATCATTTTCAGACTTTCTAAAATCAGATTTTAAATTGTTTAAGGACTCAAGGTCAGATCTCATTTCCAAGTTTTAGCACCTGTATTTGTTAACTTTGGCAATGCATTCAGGGGTACAGAGATGTTCCAATACCTTGGCTTCATCATGATCTACCATCAGTGCTTGGTTTGGAGAAGCATCTTCCACCTAAAAGCTCCAGTCAAAGCCTCCTTCTTCAACAGCAACAGCAGCCTGCTGCTTTGGCTTCTCATTCTGGAGAGCTTTGTTAGTGTAGTTTGGTCAGGATTGTGTTTGGCCACCATGTGTTCTTGGTGCCTTACACTCTCTGGCAAAGTGGCCCATCAAGTTACAGTTGTAACACTTGACTTTGCCTTTGTCCAGGTCAAACTTTCCACTGGTTGTATTGCTTGGGAACTTCCTTCCAGTCCTCTTGTAGAACTTCTTGGCTCTGTGAGTGAGAAGAGCCATCTGCTAGACTATTTCCATGTACTCCAGATCATCTGGATGGATACAGTCTAGGTCTTCAAGAGTGAAAAGAGAGTTGCCACAACTTTCATCAGAAGACATAAATGCTTGAGAAAAGCTTGTCTCTTGGAATGGGCTTCCTTGAGTGTAGTTCTCCCTTGGTGTCTCTGGAAGGTGATGAAAGGACCCTTTGGTGAATTGTCAAGGTAGCATAAGAGATGATGTTGGGTTCTATGCTATCCCTTTCAACCACATGTAGGGCTGAACCCATTTGATGTTGGAGTTGCCAGATGAACCTTGCATGTTCATCTCTATCTGGTAGCCACTAAGAATCCCATATAACTCTGTCAGAGTAAGAGTTTTTAGATTTTCAGTTCTCTTGATCACCACACAATAGTGTATCCATTGCCTAGGAAGTGAGGACATGAACTTCCTTACAATGTCTCTGTTTTCAAGAGAAACTCCTCCATCCACTAGGGTATCCACAAGTACTGCTGAGTCATGGTTTCACCTGTTTTGAAGGTGAAGTTTTTCAAACTGCTGCTTCAGGAGATCCTTTTTGTTCTTCTTGGCTTCAGAGGAACCCTCATACATTAGTTTCAGTGCATCCCACAGCTGCTTGGCTGTTTTGCACTTCTTGAAACCTCTGGACCCAGAGTCTGGAAGGGCAGTTTGAAGGGCTGTCATGGCTTTTCTGTCTATCTCTACTCTCTTCCTATCTTCATCAGAGTAGTTAGCCACATCTTTGGGGATCATACCAGCACCAGTAGCAAAAGTTAGTATTTGTGTGTGTGTGAGGGATCTTAAGATGGTGAGATCTTATATCAAGAGCATGAAAACTCTGATACAAAATGCTGGATTGTTAAAGGGGCAAGTTACAATACAACAACACAAAGAGGAGATTAACTAAATTTTAATCAAAGAGTAAACTGGATTAACCAAGTTGAGATACTAAGACACAAGTAATGTAAGAGACAGAACACAAAGAACACAAGTGTATGGTTTTCAAGAATGCTTATATTGCTTTCTCTATGTTCTATTACTAGTGTTACAAAGCATATTAGAAAGATACAAGAACATGAGATACTTATACTACATCCTACAGTCGGCTATACTTTGAAAGCCAGCTGGATACAATTTACTAGACACAAAACAAAATCAATTGTAGAGTCAAAAGGCAGATTGCCTTTGTCTTGTGACTATGACATGCCATAGCTCACATCCTTATCTATTAGAAAATAGATAAAGTACATAAAGTAGAAAGTTATAGACTAAAGACCTCAATGTACAGTTACCAAAAGCATGGACCTTGTCACCAACTCATGTAAGTTGGTGACATTACAGAGGTGTAGCGGAAAGGTGTCCAGCTTTATGGAAAAGTACATCAGATAAAGCATGTATCAAAAGTCTTCGAAGAAATCTGTCTTCATGAGTTAAAGATTCAGAAGACTTTGTCTCTGAGGCTTCGGAAGACTTCATATTTGGCTTCGGAAGATATTGGTCTTGGCTTCGGAAGATTTTACACTTAAGAGTGTTTCTGTTGCATGTGTAAAACTTCCTAAGCATTCTTCTTCAATGCACTTATGCAGCATGCAGGAAAGACACTGGGTGTTTAGGTTGCATCATCTCTTCATTAATCTTTACAAACTCCCCCTAGGTTGATGCTACCAAAACACTTAGTAGACTTCAGATGTCAATAGTCCTCATTAGGATGGTCACCAATCCTTTCTTCATAAGGTGATCAGGATCCTTCAAACTATCAAAGTGTCTTCTCATATCAAAGAGGTCATGCAGAGGCAACTGAAACATATCTTGCCATGTGTAAATGTCTTTAGTGCCTTGAACTCTAATGACATGCTATCTTTCTGGATTTGTGGTGTATGTCCAAGACAAGATGGGTCTTCCTGATGCTAGAGGAGCTGTTTGAATTGGAGTTGATGTAGCATCCTCTGGCTGCACACAACCTCAAGATGTTTTGACTCATCCTGGGGTGTAGAAGAGGGTGCAGTCTTCTTCTTCTTTGGCTTTGGTTTAGAAGACATCCTCTTCTTTCTCTTAACAGGTTTTAACTGAGAAGACTGGCCGCAGTACCAGATTGATCTTCACTGTCTTTCTTAGTTGGGACATCCTTTTTCTCAGGTTTAGAAGGAGAGGGAGGTTGACCCTACTGTGGATCAGAAGATGAAGCTTGCTGAGTTTCAGCAGGAGGTCCAGGTTGTGTTTCTCTGGTTGTTCAACCTTAACCTCCACTTCAGGTGGAGCCTGACTTGGAGTGGAGTGTAAGTCAATGAGCTCTCCACTTTTGATCTTCTGCTTGATCACCCTAATATGCTCATCCATAGTAAATAGAGACATGGGGCCAAGTCTCCTTCTAGAGAATCCATATAGCTTCAAGAAGCTCATCATCCTTTGCCTATCAGCAGACTTCTTCATGCTCTTTTAGATGATAGCTCTTGATTTTGCAGCTTCTTCCTTTAGTTTTTCTTAGTTGTCTTTTTGTCCTTGATTATCTCAAGTTCAAGCTGCTTTAAGTACTCAAACTCAACATAGTCATAGGACAAGGGAAGGAGTGCATCTGCCTGATAGAAGCCTGTGGCACTCAGGTAGTTGATCATCTTGATCCTTTCTTTCTTCTATGTCTACCTAAGGTTCTTGTTGAACCACATCTTCTTGTACAGGACTTTCCTGAACTGGGGAGAGGGTAGGCATATCCTTGTATAGTTTTTTTTCTTTTCTCCCTTCTTTGACTTGTACTAGAAGCTTTGCATCTTCTGCTTCCTTCTTCTCCTTTGACCTTTCCAGATCAACCAGTTCATTCAGCTCTTCTAAGGGAGAGGAGATGACACTATCTATGTCATAGTTCCTAGTCTGCAGATAGTAATCCTGACTGCCCTTAACTCATCATTCTGAGTATCTGGTCTGGGGGCAGCCCTGATAGCAGACTCTAGGAGTCTTGAAGATCCAGTAGAGGAACTTCTCTACCTGTTTCTCCCTTTTAGCCTCCTTTCCTCTCTCTCTCCTCCTCCTCATCTCCTTAGATGTCATTTTTCTTTTCCTTTGTCACTCACAGACCTTTGTGACTTAGGGGGAGAGAGATTTGGCCTTCATGCTTGTTGCAGCATCTAAGTCAGGCTAGAGAGAGGTTAAGAAGCACCTTCCCAACAGTGTGTCAATAGGAGTGTGGAACTCTGAGCATCTGGATTCTTTGAGCCAGTCTGTCAGCTTGTCTTGATTTGCTTGGGTTGACAAGTGGCATGTTGACTAAATCCATACCTTTATAGTAGTTCAAAGTCTGAAAATTGAAGACTTCTTGCTGTCCTTGAACTCTTATGATGATTAGGGCTTTCCAGATGTTGTCATACCTCCACCTAATGATGTGATTAGAAGATGGTGAAGATGACATAGCCCTGGTATCCCATCCTCAAACAGACTCTGTATGAAGGAGTCAGTGTAGTCCACATCAATGTGAACTTGAGGAGGTTGTTGAGAATGCATAGTTGCAAGTGAGATGGTGAGTCCTTAATGTCCACTCTCTCTGAAGAACTCCCAGGTTCTGCGGCTGTAATAACTTTCTCCCCCTTTTTGGTAGCATCACCCACTTGCATAGGTGAGCTGGAAGATAGGTCAATCACATCCACAGGTTTGTGTTCCTGGTTGGGCACTTCTTAAGGGTCTCCCAACTAGTTTTTCCTTAAGATATGAAATCTCAAGTTGCTGATCATTGATCCTGTTGTGTAAGGTAGTCACCTGAGATTCAAGGTGACTGACCTTTGAGACTAAGTAAGTGCATGTTATAGACAATTTTTGCACCAATAGTCTCAGATTCCCCTCATCTTCATCAGAAGATTCATTGGGGGTTAATATGATTGGACCAAAGTCCTCTCTCTCACCACCAGCTTCAGGTTCTTGGCTGCTGGTTTTCCTTTGCTCACTAGCAATCTCAGTTGAGATTTCAGTGGGGAGTTGCCATGGTTGAGGTCTTAATGATGTAATCACTTTCAGAAGTGAGAGCCTCTTCCATATGGACATCCTGAACAGGTTTAGAACTGTCCACCTCAGTTGTAGGTGATTGATATGGGATAGATGTAGGAGACTCAGGAGAATTCATCTCTCTTTGAGTAGGGGTAAAGAAGAGAGACTCATTATACTCATTGAACCTAGATCTTCATCAGTATAGAAGTCAAGGTGGGAATTGGTTGGTTGAGATCTATAGGCTGGGGATGGTAAATGTCCCCTGAAGGTTGATCACTTAAGTGTTGAGACTCAGAGTGATGTCTTAAGGAAGTTGGGCTAATGAGCTCATCAGGCTGAGCATGAGGAACCTCAACACTGATTCTTGAAGAGATGGGAGTGGTCTGCTCCTCAAGAGAAGTGGGAGCTCCAGTGTCCACTTCTTCCTGTATGGGTGAGTATATGGGGGCCTCCACAGACTGAATAGCCTGAGCATGGGTTCGTTTGGATTTTCTTTGGTAAGTGATGATGATTTGAGGCTGTGTGGGTGATTCGGAGGTAGCAGGTGTGGGCTCAACACTAGCTTGTGCTACTAGGTTGTCACCTTGAGCAATAAGCTCTAACACTTTTGGGACAAGGGCTGTTTCTACCCCAGAGAACCCAACATTGGGCTTCCTCAATATTTTAAAGATGTCGGGCTTCATCTGTCCCAATTTAAGAATATTACCTGTTTCCCTCAACTGTGAGCCCAGTTCACAGTTAAGAATGTGTAAGACATATCTAGGAAACATGTAATACTCTAAAGAGTCTAAATTAGCAAGTAAATTTGTATAAACAAACTGAGAATACCTGAATTTGACCCCCGGAACCATTCCATGGATTATGAAGGAGAGATCCTCAGGAATCTGGTCCCATCCACCATACTTGTTTGATAAGCTGTGGATGACCACATGGAGCAGGAATCTCCATTGGGATGAGACCTTCCCTTTCCTAAAGGTCTTTATAGAGAAATCTCCCTCATACCCCATCTGGTCAAAGGAATGTTGACAACTTCCTTTGGGAAGAACACCTCACCTTCTTCATCATCCAGTTGAAGATGCATGTTGATGATGGCCGGAGTGATGAAGACTGTTCTCCCCTGCACTGTGGCAGACAGTGCCTTCTCCCTGTCCATAATGACCTCTTGGCAGGTCTTCCAGAATTCAAGCAGCTGATCCTCATAGAGTGCAGGATTAATGGTTAGGGAGGTGAAGTAGTTAGACAGAGCTAAGAAACGACAAACCTCTGAGAAATGAGGATCTTTCTCAAGGCTTAACAGAGCAACCTGATTGTGTTGCCTGTGTAGCTGCATGGTAAAGTTGGGATCATTTCTGTGAGCAAGGGTAGCCATTTTGAGGTAGCTTAAGATGAAGAAAGAAGGAAGAAAGAAATTTTAGAGAGAATTTGGGTTTTTAGGTTTGGAGGAAGAACAGATGATAGAAAGAGGGGGAAACCATTGAGTTTATATGTTAGAAGGATTTCAGATAAAGTTTAATGAAAGAGGATAAACTTTGAAATCGTATGTTGGTCCCACCTCTGAAAAAGTAGTTTACTTTTTACTCAAAAAGTAGTTTTCTTGGAAGTCAAAAAGCTTCCAAAAGTTAATTATCTTTGAAAGTTTTAATTAAAAAGCTTCCGAAGCTAAAATGACTTCGGAAGATTTTCCTGAGAGATTTGATGATTTTGCTTCGGAAGAGAAATTAAAACTTGAGTGCTTTGTATAGAAATCAACAAAGCTTCCGAGAGTTAATTTTGCTTCGGAAGTAAATGGTCCTTGAAAATAAGTAAGTTTCTAAGACAAGTATTTAAGCTTCGGAAGATAAATCTGAAAGCTCTTCCGAAGGTAAATTTCTTAGACAATTATTTATTTGAAGGCATGATTTGCTTCCAAAGTTAAAAGCATAACTTCCCAAGTATCAGAAATTTTCAAAAATCTAAGGAAAGTCTTCAAAAAGAATTTTTCATCCAAAGAAAACATGAGCTTATGCAAGTGATGAACTAGACAACTTAGGACACATATTTTAAGAAATAATAAGAATTAGTTTTAAGAAAAGCTTACACAAAGTTTATCATCCCAATAGCTGATATTAGATATTTAAATCTCTGTTCATCAAAAGCCTTTGTAAACAGATCAGCATATTGTTCATCTATGTGAACTTTGACTAGTTTAATTAATCCCTTTTCATAGTTATCTCTTATTAAATGATACTTGATATTGATGTGCTTTGTCCTTGAGTGCTGCACAGGGTTCTCTGTGATTAAGATAGCACTATTGTTGTCTATGTGAATGGGCGCACATGGTTCTCTATGATTGAGATAACACTATTGTTGTCTATGTGAATGGGAGTCTCCTTGAAGTTTAACCCATAGTCCAGCATCTGATTTTGAATCCAAAGTACTTGTGCACAGCAACTTGCAGCAGCAATGTATTCAGCTTTAGCAGTTGATGCAGAGGCACAGGATTGTTTCTTGCATTGCCATGAGACAACCCTTCCACCAAGGAATTGACCTCCCCTAGATGTAGACTTTGCAGTCATGTTGCAACCACCATAATCACTATCTGTATAAGCATACAGATTGAAGTCAGGATTCTTAGGGTACCATAAACCAAGTGTTGAAGCACCTTTGAGGTATCTTAGAATCCTCTTGACAGTGATAAGGTGAGACATCTTAGGGTTGGCTTGATATCTTGCACAGATGCATGTAGCAAACATGATATCAGGCATGCTAGCAGTAAGATACATAAGAGACCCATCATAGCCCTGTATAAGTGCTCATCTACACACTCCCCCTCAAGATCAGGTCCAAGGGAATGGTTCCTAGCTATGGGTGTCTTAGCAATCTTACAGTCAGTCATGTGGAACCTCTTAAGTATGTCCTGGACATACTTTGATTGAGTTATGAAGATGCCATCTTCAACTTGCTTCACTTGAATTCCTAGAAAGAAATTGAGTTCCCCCATGGTACTCATTTCAAATCTGTCTTTCATCAGCTTCTCAAAGTCTTTACAGAGCTTTGGATTAGTTGAACCAAAGATGATGTCATCCACATATACTTGAACTAACAATTTGTCTTTTCCTTGTCCTTTGATGAAGAGAGTTCCATCTATAGTACCTCTCCTATATCCATGTTTACAGAGATACTCAGACAATGTCTCATACCATTTCCTGGGTGCCTGATGCAGCCCATAGAGAGCTTTGTCAAGCTTACAGACATAATCAGGATGACCAGGGTCAACAAAACTAGGTGGCTGTTTGACATATACCTCTTCATCTATCACTCCATATAAAAAGGCACACTTCACATCAAGCTGAAAGACGTTGAAGTTCTTGGATGCAACAAATGCCAGGAATATCCTAACAGCTTCTAATCTTGCCACTGGAGCAAAGACATCAGTGTAGTCAATCCCTTCTTCTTGTGTGTATCCTTGAACAACCAGTCTAGCTTTGTTCTTGATGATGATGCCTCTATCATCTTTCTTGTTCCTAAACACCCATTTGGTTCCAATGGTAGTCTTCCTAGAAGGAAGAGGACAAAGGTTCCAAACTTTCTACCTTTTGAATTGAAGCAACTCTTATTGCATAGCTTCAACCCAACTTCCATCCTTTAGAGCTTCATCAACTTTCTTTGGCTCTATCTGGGATAGAAAACAAGAGTGAAGACAAACATTTGCTTCATGGGTTGTCCTCTTGTCTTTACCCCTGAGACAACATCTCCAATGATGTTTGTGGTGGGTTGAGACTTGTGGATCCTAAGCTGAGGGATCATAGCAAGTTGTTGAGAAAGATCTAAATTAGAGAAATTTAGATCTGGCATGGATGTTTCTCCCACCACATCAGCACACTTTTCAAGTGAAACTTGATCCAAGCAGTGTGTGACAACATTGATGTTCTCATCTATGGTGTGGTTAGTGGCATCAAGAAATTCTTGGTCACTGTCACCACCACCATTGTTGTCTTCCACAGTTGAGGTGTTCTTATCTGGTTGTAAAGCCTCTGAGCTGGAACTTGAAGGCATACCAGATGTATCAGCTAAGTTTGTCATTGTTGTGCTGATAGAAACCTTATATGCAGAAGTAGTTCCAACTGGAGCTGAAGATGTGTGACTTGAGGGTCTTCCTAGCTCAAATCTTGGATCAGGATCACCTGTATTTAAATTTACTGCAGATCCTGAAACATTCTCATAAGATTTGTTAAAATAGTTGGTAACTAAATCAAGATCAAATAACCAATCTGGACCAGAACTAGCAACACAGAGTGTGTGTTCATTGAAAGTCACATTGGCTGACTCCTCAACAATTCTAGTTCTGAGATTGTATACTCTATAAGCCTTAGCTTGAGAAGAGTATCCAATAAAGTGTCCATCATTTGATTTCTCAGCAAACATGGCAATTTGATCTTTGGTATTCAAGATGGTGCAAGGACAACCAAATGACCTAAGAAAACCAATGAAAGGTTTCCTCTTGTGCCAAAGTTCATAAGGAGTCTTGCCATGAGTCTTAACTACTAAAACTCTATTCTGCACATTGCAGGCAGTGTTGACTGCCTCTGCCCAGAAGGTGATGGGCAGCTTAGAGTCAGAAAGCATGGTTCTTTGTAAGGCCCGTTTCCGGAAAACCTCACAGTTGGTTAATCATAGCATAAAAAAAATCATTTTTAATAATCAAAACATTGCAGTGGAATTAAATAGACATTCATTAGAAACTTGGAAATCATATTGTACTCATACATTTGTCCTTTAATTGCAACCAAAACATGTTACTTGTTCTTGAATTACAATAAAGATTACATAAACAGTAATGCCATCCATAGCTCCCCAAGTAGCTCCATGTGCCATCCACAGCATCAGCGTTTACCCGCCAACTATTATGCATAAAAGTCAGCTTCGCTGAGTGAGTTCTAGTTTTAAATAATATAAGAAAATATAAACTTTGTCCTTCATATAATGACCATGCATACACCATAGTACATAACATTACTTGCATCATAACAAGCATGTTCATTATCTTTCACTTTCATCATAAACGAGATTGCACAAAACAAGAGCTCCATGTTGATCGACAACAAATGTCAATCCCTGTCGGTATACATGAATATGATAGATAACCCCCGATAGTTGATCCACACTGCAAGGCACATAGCCCGCTCATGAATACAGATCCATCATCATAAATCAGACTCACATAAGTGACGTCTATCATAGTGCTTGCAAGACTTCACATCATCAAACGATCCCGGGGGTAACATTCATTAAGTTTCACTTTTCATTAATATCATCTTCCTCTTAATATATATAATACTTAACTTATTAAGTACACAACATGCCAAGTACTAATTATCATAAAACATAACCGACCCTCCATGGGACAACGGGAGTTCAGGGGCGGCAGCCCCTGATAGCAGGGTCCTAGGGGCAGCAGCCCCTAGTGGGGTCCAAGGGGCAACACCTTAGCTGGGCCCGAGCTGCCAGGTCAGCGTGAAAATTTTTTATATTTAAACATTTATATAGCACTTTTACTTATAGAAAAATCGTTCTTCTTGTTACAACCCCTTAAAATCTTGGTCATTTAAAAACGTAAATTTAGTATGCATAATAGCCATAAAACATGGAAAAACTTATAAATAGGGGATCTAGAACTCACCTGGATACCACGAATAACTTCTAGACTAAGCTTTCTAGGCTAGGATCACACTACACAGCCTCGAGACAAGTTAACACTCTAAGGGGTTAATTTTCTGTCTAAATTCGCTGCTAATTTCGCTGCAAGATTAGTAATTTCGCAGCTAGATTCGCCAACACTTTCGCTGCTAGTTTCACCAGCAGTTTCGCTGCTAGTTTCGCTAGCACCTTCGCTGGCAGTTTTGCTGGCATCTTCGCTGCCAGTTTCACTGCCAGTTTCGCCTAACTTTCGTTGGAAAACCATGTCTGCGAAACTACCTGCGAAACTATAGTTTTACAGGAAGTCCTCATAGTTTCGCTGGTTGAATACGCAAATTCGTTGGATGCATATACAGTTTCGCAGATCGCATAAAATCACGTACCAGTCCATTTTTAACCCAAAATCATAACTTTTTACGTCCAATCTCTTAGTTTATCATCCATGAGGCTAAATCTAAGCTTTATACATGTTTTTCTACGTAAAAATGTGACCTTTATGCGATTCTTTGTAACTTTTCAAAACTCAAAACCCTAGAATCCGGGTTTGATCTACAGAAGGGTTTAGAGGTTGATTCTTACCTGGATTTGTTGCTTCTTTCTTAGGTCTTGATGCTCCAACACCCAGATCTTCAATCTCTTAACCTTGTAACCTTGGAACCTTCAAATTCAGTTCCTTGATCACATATTATGATTTTGACCTTGTGATCAGATTGATTCTCAATCTTTAAGATGAAATTTTTCAGAATCTCAGGAGTCTCATCCTTAGTTCTAAGGAAGAAGACCCAAGTGAATCTTGTAAAGTCATTTGTGATCACAAGATAGTATAAGGTCCTTCCTAAACTCATTACACTAGTGGGGCCAAAGAGATCCATATGTAACAAGTGTAGGGGTGTAGTGATAGAGTTCCTTTCCTTAGGCTTGTGAGATACCTTATGTTGCTTCCCTTTGAGGCATGCAACACAATGGTCATCACTTGTAAACTCTTTCTTGGTATTCCAGTTACCAAATCATGCTTAATCAATTTATTCATGTTCTTAAAGTTTACATGGCACATTCTTTTGTGCCATAAGAAAGACTCATCACTATTAGCTTTAGACAGAAAGCATAAAACTTCTCCAGAGGGAGAGGTTTCTTGCAAATCCATCTTGTACAGTTTCCTTTCCTGGGGGCTCTAAGCAGGATATGCTCATGAGGAATGACCACACCAGGCTTAAGAACAATGCACTCATGCTCAGTAAAGAGCATGTTATGACTCTGATCACAAAATTGAGATACACTCAGAAGATTGTATCCAAGCTCCTTGACAAAGTTTACCTTTTCTATGCTGAGCTTACCATTTGTGACCTTGCCCCTTTCAGAAATATAACCACCATCATCTCCTCCAAAAGCAACTGGTCCTCCATCAATCCTTTCAAAGTTCTGGAGTAGTGACTTATTGCCTGTCATGTGCCCGGAACAACCACTAGCAATTATCCATACATTTTTGTTAGTCTTCAGCTGTCCCTGCACAAAGAAAATGATTAGTTACATTTGGAAACCCAAGCCTTGCTTGTCTTGGGCTCATTAACAGAAGGTAATTCAATAGTAATAGATCCTATGGTTGTACAAAGAGGATCTTGAGTTGTTGTTGATTGAGAATTCTCAGTCACTTGGTCTTTCTTAGACGTCCACACCACCTTTGGAGTCTTGGACTTGACCGTCAAAACTTCGGAAGCTTTTGGAACTTCGGAAGTTTTGATGACTGAACCTTCAGAAGATTTTGTAGACACTACAACAGACTTTAGTGCTTCGGAAGAACTCCTTTCTTCAGAGACCAACTTTACAACTAATGGCAATTTCCCACTTCCCTTCTTTTTAGATTTAGAGCTTCCGAAGGAAACAGGTTTTCCTTCCGAAGCTTGAATCTTCTTGAGACCCTTTGAAGTATTTGTTTTGGTCATATGGACAGTACCTTTAGGATTGTATGGACAATGCTTAGCAATGTGAGTGGTGCTGTCACACATGACACAGTTCATCTTCTTCTTCACAAGAGCCTTTTCCTTGGAATATGACTGTCTTTGGTCATATCCCTTCTCTATCTTCATCTTTGCAGATGATGAGACAGCCCTCTTAGGCTGAGGACTATGCTTGGAGTTTGATGGTCCAGGCTATGCAGCAGTGGTACACAGTAGATCAGTCTTCTTCTTGAACTGAGATGAGTTGAACAAGAACCAGAACTCTTAGCAGAAGAGTTGGTTGATGTCTTCAGTCCCTAACACTTTAAACCCTACAAAGATAAAAACTTGTTTCTGCTTAGAGTCAAAAGTAGCCTTGATCTCTTGAGTCTTCCTTGCCTTTCTTTTGCTCTTTCTGATCAAGTTCTTTCTCATGGACTTGGTTATCACAGTCTTCTTTTTCTCCTCAGAAGGATAGTGACCCTTTTTGGAATCCTCCTCTTCACTCTTCTCAGAGGAATTCTTCACTATATCTTCTTCATCCTCTTCACTCATAGGATCTATGAGACGAAGCTCATCTTCACAAGTTCCACACCTAGGAGATCTTACAGACAAGATTGTGTGTGGAGGAGCTATCTCATTGGATCCTAGTCCCTGGCTGTTTTGATAGCACACTTTGTTGTGCAGGGATGAGGATATCATGTTCTTGAAGGTCTCTTCTTCAAGAACACTCTTTTCTGCCCTGGCTTTGCAGATCATAAGCTTAGCCTGGCACTCGGTTAACTTAGTTATGAGATCTTTGATCTGAGTCCTAAAATCTGTGTGTTCATGTTTTAGAACTAAAATGGTTTTCTCTAAGTCCTCTATCTTCAGCTTATAATCATTTTCAGACTTTCTAAAATCAGATTTTAAATTGTTTAAGGACTCAAGGTCAGATCTCATTTCCAAGTTTTAGCACCTGTATTTGTTAACTTTGGCAATGCATTCAGGGGTACAGAGATGTTCCAATACCTTGGCTTCATCATGATCTACCATCAGTGCTTGGTTTGGAGAAGCATCTTCCACCTAAAAGCTCCAGTCAAAGCCTCCTTCTTCAACAGCAACAGCAGCCTGCTGCTTTGGCTTCTCATTCTGGAGAGCTTTGTTAGTGTAGTTTGGTCAGGATTGTGTTTGGCCACCATTTGTTCTTGGTGCCTTACACTCTCTGGCAAAGTGGCCCATCAAGTTACAGTTGTAACACTTGACTTTGCCTTTGTCCAGGTCAAACTTTCCACTGGTTGTATTGCTTGGGAACTTCCTTCCAGTCCTCTTGTAGAACTTCTTGGCTCTGTGAGTGAGAAGAGCCATCTGCTAGACTATTTCCATGTACTCCAGATCATCTGGATGGATACAGTCTAGGTCTTCAAGAGTGAAAAGAGAGTTGCCACAACTTTCATCAGAAGACATAAATGCTTGAGAAAAGCTTGTCTCTTGGAATGGGCTTCCTTGAGTGTAGTTCTCCCTTGGTGTCTCTGGAAGGTGATGAAAGGACCCTTTGGTGAATTGTCAAGGTAGCATAAGAGATGATGTTTGGGTTCTATGCTATCCCTTTCAACCACATGTAGGGCTGAACCCATTTGATTGTTGGAGTTGCCAGATGAACCTTGCATGTTCATCTCTATCTGGTAGCCACTAAGAATCCCATATAACTCTGTCAGAGTAAGAGTTTTTAGATTTTCAGTTCTCTTGATCACCACACAATAGTGTATCCATTGCCTAGGAAGTGAGGACATGAACTTCCTTACAATGTCTCTGTTTTCAAGAGAAACTCCTCCATCCACTAGGGTATCCACAAGTACTGCTGAGTCATGGTTTCACCTGTTTTGAAGGTGAAGTTTTTCAAACTGCTGCTTCAGGAGATCCTTTTTGTTCTTCTTGGCTTCAGAGGAACCCTCATACATTAGTTTCAGTGCATCCCACAGCTGCTTGGCTGTTTTGCACTTCTTGAAACCTCTGGACCCAGAGTCTGGAAGGGCAGTTTGAAGGGCTGTCATGGCTTTTCTGTCTATCTCTACTCTCTTCCTATCTTCATCAGAGTAGTTAGCCACATCTTTGGGGATCATACCAGCACAGTAGCAAAAGTTTAGTATTTGTGTGTGTGTGAGGGATCTTAAGATGGTGAGATCTTATATCAAGAGCATGAAAAACTCTGATACAAAATGCTGGATTGTTAAAGGGTGCAAGTTACAATACAACAACACAAAGAGGAGATTAACTAAATTTTAATCAAAGAGTAAACTGGATTAACCAAGTTGAGATACTAAGACACAAGTAATGTAAGAGACAGAACACAAAGAACACAAGTGTATGGTTTTCAAGAATGCTTTATATTGCTTTCTCTATGTTCTATTACTAGTGTTACAAAGCATATTAGAAAGATACAAGAACATGAGATACTTATACTACATCCTACAGTCGGCTATACTTTGAAAGCCAGCTGGATACAATTTACTAGACACAAAACAAAATCAATTGTAGAGTCAAAAGGCAGATTGCCTTTTGTCTTGTGACTATGACATGCCATAGCTCACATCCTTATCTATTAGAAAATAGATAAAGTACATAAAGTAGAAAGTTATAGACTAAAGACCTCAATGTACAGTTACCAAAAGCATGGACCTTGTCACCAACTCATGTAAGTTGGTGACATTACAGAGGTGTAGCGGAAAGGTGTCCAGCTTTATGGAAAAGTACATCAGATAAAGCATGTATCAAAAGTCTTCGAAAGAAATCTGTCTTCATGAGTTAAAGATTCAGAAGACTTTGTCTCTGAGGCTTCGGAGACTTCATATTTGGCTTCGGAAGATATTGGTCTTGGCTTCGGAAGATTTTACACTTAAGAGTGTTTTCTGTTGCATGTGTAAAACTTCCTAAGCATTCTTCTTCAATGCACTTATGCAGCATGCAGGAAAGACACTGGGTGTTTAGGTTGCATCATCCTCTTCATTAATCTTTACAAACTCCCCCTAGGTTGATGCTACCAAACACTTAGTAGACTTCAGATGTCAATAGTCCTCATTAGGATGGTCACCAATCCTTTCTTCATAAGGTGATCAGGATCCTTCAAACTATCAAAGTGTCTTCTCATATCAAAGAGGTCATGCAGAGGCAACTGAAACATATCTTGCCATGTGTAAATGTCTTTAGTGCCTTGAACTCTAATGACATGCTATCTTTCTGGATTTGTGGTGTATGTCCAAGACAAGATGGGTCTTCCTGATGCTAGAGGAGCTGTTTGAATTGGAGTTGATGTAGCATCCTCTGGCTGCACAACCTCAAGATGTTTTGACTCATCCTGGGGTGTAGAAGAGGGGGTGCAGTCTTCTTCTTCTTTGGCTTTGGTTTAGAAGACATCCTCTTCTTTCTCTTAACAGTTTTAACTGAGAAGACTGGCCTGCAGTACCAGATTGATCTTCACTGTCTTTCTTAGTTGGGACATCCTTTTTCTCAGGTTTAGAAGGAGAGGGAGTTGACCCTACTGTGGATCAGAAGATGAAGCTTGCTGAGTTTCAGCAGGAGGTCCAGGTTGTGTTTTCTCTGGTTGTTCAACCTTAACCTCCACTTCAGGTGGAGCCTGACTTGGAGTGGAGTGTAAGTCAATGAGCTCTCCACTTTTGATCTTCTGCTTGATCACCCTAATATGCTCATCCATAGTAAATAGAGACATGGGGCCAAGTCTCCTTCTAGAGAATCCATATAGCTTCAAGAAGCTCATCATCCTTTGCCTATCAGCAGACTTCTTCATGCTCTTTTAGATGATAGCTCTTGATTTTGCAGCTTCTTCCTTTAGTTTCTTCTTAGTTGTCTTTTTGTCCTTGATTATCTCAAGTTCAAGCTGCTTTAAGTACTCAAACTCAACATAGTCATAGGACAAGGGAAGGAGTGCATCTGCCTGATAGAAGCCTGTGGCACTCAGGTAGTTGATCATCTTGATCCTTTCTTCTTCTATGTCTACCTAAGGTTCTTGTTGAACCACATCTCTTGTACAGGACTTTCCTGAACTGGGGAGAGGGTAGGCATATCCTTGTATAGTCTTTTTCTTCTTCTCCTTCTTTGACTTGTACTAGAAGCTTTGCATCTTCTGCTTCCTTCTTCTCCTTTGACCTTTCCAGATCAACCAGTTCATTCAGCTCTTCTAAGGGGAGAGAGATGACACTATCTATGTCATAGTTCCTAGTCTGCAGATAGTTAATCCTGACTGCCCTTAACTCATCATTCTGAGTATCTGGTCTGGGGGCAGCCCTGATAGCAGACTCTAGGAGTCTTGAAGACTCAGTAGAGGAACTTTCTCCCCTTAGCCTCCTTTTCCTCTCTCTCTCCTCCTCCTCTATCTCCTTAGATGTCATTTTTCTTTTCCCTTTGTCACTCACAGACCTTTGTGACTTAGGGTGGAGAGAGATTTGGCCTTCATTGCTTGTTGCAGCATCTAAAGTCAGGCTAGAGAGAGGTTAAGAAGCACCTTCCCCAACAGGTGTGTCAATAGGAGTGTGGAACTCTGCAGCATCTTGGATTCTTTGAGCCAGTCTGTCAGCTTGTCTTGATTTGCTTGGGTTGACAAGTGGCATGTTGACTAAATCCATACCTTTATAGTAGTTCAAAGTCTGAAAATTGAAGACTTCTTGCTGTCCTTGAACTCTTATGATGATTAGGGCTTTCCAGATGTTGTCATACCTCCACCTAATGATGTGATTAGAAGATGGTGAAGATGACATAGCCCTTGGTATCCCATCCTCAAACAGACTCTGTATGAAGGAGTCAGTGTAGTCCACATCAATGTGAACTTGAGGAGGTTGTTGAGAATGCATAGTTGCAAGTGAGAATGGTGAGTCCTTAATGTCCACTCTCTCTGAAGAACTCCCAGGTTCTGCGGCTGTAATAACTTTCTCCCCCTTTTTGGTAGCATCACCCACTTGCATAGGTGAGCTGGAAGATAGGTCAATCACATCCACAGGTTTGTGTTCCTGGTTGGGCACTTCTTAGGGTCTCCCAACTAGTTTTTCCTTAAGATATGAAATCTCAAGTTGCTGATCATTGATCCTGTTGTGTAAGGTAGTCACCTGAGATTCAAGGTGACTGACCTTTGAGACTAAGTAAGTGCATGTTATAGACAATTTTTGCACCAATAGTCTCAGATTCCCCTCATCTTCATCAGAAGATTCATTGGGGGTTAATATGATTGGACCAAAGTCCTCTCTCTCACCACCAGCTTCAGGTTCTTGGCTGCTGGTTTTCCTTTGCTCACTAGCAATCTCAGTTGAGATTTCAGTGGGCTGAGTTGCCATGGTTGAGGTCTTAATGATGTAATCACTTTCAGAAGTGAGAGCCTCTTCCATATGGACATCCTGAACAGGTTTAGAACTGTCCACCTCAGTTGTAGGTGATTGATATGGGATGTAGGAGACTCAGGAGAATTCATCTCTCTTTGAGTAGGGGTAAAGAAGAGAGACTCATTATACTCATTGAAACCTAGATCTTCATCAGTATAGAAGTCAAGGTGGGGAATTGGTTGGTTGAGATCTATAGGCTGGGGATGGTAAATGTCCCCTGAAGGTTGATCACTTAAGTGTTGAGACTCAGAGTGATGTCTTAAGGAAGTTGGGCTAATGAGCTCATCAGGCTGAGCATGAGGAACCTCAACACTGATTCTTGAAGAGATGGGAGTGGTCTGCTCCTCAAGAGAAGTGGGAGCTCCAGTGTCCACTTCTTCCTGTATGGGTGAGTATATGGGGGCCTCCACAGACTGAATAGCCTGAGCATGGGTTCGTTTGGATTTTCTTTGGTAAGTGATGATGATTTGAGGCTGTGTGGGTGATTCGGAGGTAGCAGGTGTGGGCTCAACACTAGCTTGTGCTACTAGGTTGTCACCTTGAGCAATAAGCTCTAACACTTTTGGGACAAGGGCTGTTTCTACCCCAGAGAACCCAACATTGGGCTTCCTCAATATTTTAAAGATGTCGGGCTTCATCTGTCCAATTTAAGAATATTACCTGTTTCCTCAACTGTGAGCCCAGTTCACAGTTAAGAATGTGTAAGACATATCTAGGAAACATGTAATACTCTAAAGAGTCTAAATTAGCAAGTAAATTTGTATAAACAAACTGAGAATACCTGAATTTGACCCCGGAACCATTCCATGGATTATGAAGGAGAGATCCTCAGGAATCTGGTCCCATCCACCATACTTGTTTGATAAGCTGTGGATGACCACATGGAGCAGGAATCTCCATTGGGATGAGACCTTCCCTTTCCTAAAGGTCTTTATAGAGAAATCTCCCTCATACCCCATCTGGTCAAAGGAATGTTGACAACTTCCTTTGGGAAGAACACCTCACCTTCTTCATCATCCAGTTGAAGATGCATGTTGATGATGGCCGGAGGAGTGATGAAGACTGTTCTCCCCTGCACTGTGGCAGACAGTGCCTTCTCCCTGTCCATAATGACCTCTTGGCAGGTCTTCCAGAATTCAAGCAGCTGATCCTCATAGAGTGCAGGATTAATGGTTAGGGAGGTGAAGTAGTTAGACAGAGCTAAGAAACGACAAACCTCTGAGAAATGAGGATCTTTCTCAAGGCTTAACAGAGCAACCTGATTGTGTTGCCTGTGTAGCTGCATGGTAAAGTTGGGATCATTTCTGTGAGCAAGGGTAGCCATTTTGAGGTAGCTTAAAGATGAAGAAAGAAGGAAGAAAGAAATTTTAGAGAGAAATTGGGTTTTTTAGGTTTGGAGGAAGAACAGATGATAGAAAGAGGGGGAAACCATTGAGTTTATATGTTAGAAGGATTTCAGATAAAGTTTAATGAAAGAGGATAAACTTTGAAATCGTATGTTGGTCCCACCTCTGAAAAAGTAGTTTACTTTTTACTCAAAAAGTAGTTTTCTTGGAAGTCAAAAAGCTTCCAAAAGTTAATTATCTTTGAAAGTTTTAATTAAAAAGCTTCCGAAGCTAAAATGACTTCGGAAGATTTTCCTGAGAGATTTGATGATTTTGCTTCGGAAGAGAAATTAAAACTTGAGTGCTTTGTATAGAAATCAACAAAGCTTCGAGAGTTAATTTTGCTTCGGAAGTAAATGGTCCTTGAAAATAAGTAAGTTTCTAAGACAAGTATTTAAGCTTCGGAAGATAAATCTGAAAGCTCTTCCGAAGGTAAATTTCTTAGACAATTATTTATTTGAAGGCATGATTTGCTTCCAAAGTTAAAAGCATAACTTCCCAGTATCAGAAATTTTCAAAAATCTAAGGAAAGTCTTCAAAAAGAATTTTTCATCCAAAGAAAACATGAGCTTATGCAAGTGATGAACTAGACAACTTAGGACACATATTTTAGAAATAATAAGAATTAGTTTTAAGAAAAGCTTACACAAAGTTTATCATCCCAATAGCTGATATTAGATATTTAAATCTCTGTTCATCAAAAGCCTTTGTAAACAGATCAGCATATTGTTCATCTATGTGAACTTTGACTAGTTTAATAATCCTTTTCATAGTTATCTCTTATTAAATGATACTTGATATTGATGTGCTTTGTCCTTGAGTGCTGCACAGGGTTCTCTGTGATTAAGATAGCACTATTGTTGTCTATGTGAATGGGCGCACATGGTTCTCTATGATTGAGATAACACTATTGTTGTCTATGTGAATGGGAGTCTCCTTGAAGTTTAACCCATAGTCCAGCATCTGATTTTGAATCCAAAGTACTTGTGCACAGCAACTTGCAGCAGCAATGTATTCAGCTTTAGCAGTTGATGCAGAGGCACAGGATTGTTTCTTGCATTGCCATGAGACAACCCTTCCACCAAGGAATTGACCTCCCCTAGATGTAGACTTTGCAGTCATGTTGCAACCACCATAATCACTATCTGTATAAGCATACAGATTGAAGTCAGGATTCTTAGGGTACCATAAACCAAGTGTTGAAGCACCTTTGAGGTATCTTAGAATCCTCTTGACAGTGATAAGGTGAGACATCTTAGGGTTGGCTTGATATCTTGCACAGATGCATGTAGCAAACATGATATCAGGCATGCTAGCAGTAAGATACATAAGAGACCAATCATAGCCCTGTATAAGTGCTCATCTACACACTCCCCCTCAAGATCAGGTCCAAGGGAATGGTTCCTAGCTATGGGTGTCTTAGCAATCTTACAGTCAGTCATGTGGAACCTCTTAAGTATGTCCTGGACATACTTTGATTGAGTTATGAAGATGCCATCTTCAACTTGCTTCACTTGAATTCCTAGAAAGAAATTGAGTTCCCCATGGTACTCATTTCAAATCTGTCTTTCATCAGCTTCTCAAAGTCTTTACAGAGCTTTGGATTAGTTGAACCAAAGATGATGTCATCCACATATACTTGAACTAACAATTTGTCTTTTCTTGTCCTTTGATGAAGAGAGAGTTCCATCTATAGTACCTCTCCTATATCCATGTTTACAGAGATACTCAGACAATGTCTCATACCATTTCCTGGGTGCCTGATGCAGCCCATAGAGAGCTTTGTCAAGCTTACAGACATAATCAGGATGACCAGGGTCAACAAAACTAGGTGGCTGTTTGACATATACCTCTTCATCTATCACTCCATATAAAAAGGCACACTTCACATCAAGCTGAAAGACGTTGAAGTTCTTGGATGCAACAAATGCCAGGAATATCCTAACAGCTTCTAATCTTGCCACTGGAGCAAAGACATCAGTGTAGTCAATCCCTTCTTCTTGTGTGTATCCTTGAACAACCAGTCTAGCTTTGTTCTTGATGATGATGCCTCTATCATCTTTCTTGTTCCTAAACACCCATTGGTTCCAATGGTAGTCTTCCTAGAAGGAAGAGGACAAAGGTTCCAAACTTTCTACCTTTTGAATTGAAGCAACTCTTATTGCATAGCTTCAACCCAACTTCCATCCTTTAGAGCTTCATCAACTTTCTTTGGCTCTATCTGGGATAGAAAACAAGAGTGAAGACAAACATTTGCTTCATGGGTTTGTCCTCTTGTCTTTACCCCTGAGACAACATCTCCAATGATGTTTGTGGTGGGTTGAGACTTGTGGATCCTAAGCTGAGGGATCATAGCAAGTTGTTGAGAAAGATCTAAATTAGAGAAATTTAGATCTGGCATGGATGTTTCTCCCACCACATCAGCACACTTTTCAAGTGAAACTTGATCCAAGCAGTGTGTGACAACATTGATGTTCTCATCTATGGTGTGGTTAGTGGCATCAAGAAATTCTTGGTCACTGTCACCACCACCATTGTGTGTCTTCCACAGTTGAGGTGTTCTTATCTGGTTGTAAAGCCTCTGAGCTGGAACTTGAAGGCATACCAGATGTATCAGCTAAGTTTGTCATTGTTGTGCTGATAGAAACCTTATATGCAGAAGTAGTTCCAACTGGAGCTGAAGATGTGTGACTTGAGGGTCTTCCTAGCTCAAATCTTGGATCAGGATCACCTGTATTTAAATTTACTGCAGATCCTGAAACATTCTCATAAGATTTGTTAAATAGTTGGTAACTAAATCAAGATCAAATAACCAATCTGGACCAGAACTAGCAACACAGAGTGTGTGTTCATTGAAAGTCACATTGGCTGACTCCTCAACAATTCTAGTTCTGAGATTGTATACTCTATAAGCCTTAGCTTGAGAAGAGTATCCAATAAAGTGTCCATCATTTGATTTCTCAGCAAACATGGCAATTTGATCTTTGGTATTCAAGATGGTGCAAGGACAACCAAATGACCTAAGAAAACCAATGAAAGGTTTCCTCTTGTGCCAAAGTTCATAAGGAGTCTTGCCATGAGTCTTAACTACTAAAACTCTATTCTGCACATTGCAGGCAGTGTTGACTGCCTCTGCCCAGAAGGTGATGGGCAGCTTAGAGTCAGAAAGCATGGTTCTTTGTAAGGCCCGTTCCGGAAAACCTCACAGTTGGTTAATCATAGCATAAAAAAAATCATTTTTAATAATCAAAACATTGCAGTGGAATTAAATAGACATTCATTAGAAACTTGGAAATCATATTGTACTCATACATTTGTCCTTTAATTGCAACCAAAACATGTTACTTGTTCTTGAATTACAATAAAGATTACATAAACAGTAATGCCATCCATAGCTCCCCAAGTAGCTCCATGTGCCATCCACAGCATCAGCGTTTACCCGCCAACTATTATGCATAAAAGTCAGCTTCGCTGAGTGAGTTCTAGTTTTAAATAATATAAGAAAATATAAACTTGTCCTTCATATAATGACCATGCATACACCATAGTACATAACATTACTTGCATCATAACAAGCATGTTCATTATCTTTCACTTTCATCATAAACGAGATTGCACAAAACAAGAGCTCCATGTTGATCGACAACAAATGTCAATCCCTGTCGGTATACATGAATATGATAGATAACCCCCGATAGTTGATCCACACTGCAAGGCACATAGCCCGCTCATGAATACAGATCCATCATCATAAATCAGACTCACATAAGTGACGTCTATCATAGTGCTTGCAAGACTTCACATCATCAAACGATCCGGGGGTAACATTCATTAAGTTTCACTTTTCATTAATATCATCTTCCTCTTTAATATATATAATACTTAACTTATTAAGTACACAACATGCCAAGTACTAATTATCATAAAACATAACCGACCCTCCATGGACAACGGGAGGAGTTCAGGGGCGGCAGCCCCTGATAGCAGGGTCCTAGGGGCAGCAGCCCTAGTGGGGTCCAAGGGGCAACACCTTAGTGGGCCCGAGCTGCCAGGTCAGCGTGAAAATTTTTTATATTAAACATTTATATAGCACTTTTACTTATAGAAAAATCGTTCTTCTTGTTACAACCCCTTAAAATCTTGGTCATTTAAAAACGTAAATTTAGTATGCATAATAGCCATAAAACATGGAAAAACTTATAAATAGGGGATCTAGAACTCACCTGGATACCACGAATAACTTCTAGACTAAGCTTTCTAGGCTAGGATCACACTACACAGCCTCGAGACAAGTTAACACTCTAAGGGGTTAATTTTCTGTCTAAATTCGCTGCTAATTTCGCTGCAAGATTAGTAATTTCGCAGCTAGATTCGCCAACACTTTCGCTGCTAGTTCACCAGCAGTTCGCTGCTAGTTTCGCTAGCACCTTCGCTGGCAGTTTTGCTGGCATCTTCGCTGCCAGTTTCACTGCCAGTTTCGCCTAACTTTCGTTGGAAAACCATGTCTGCGAAACTACCTGCGAAACTATAGTTTTACAGGAAGTCCTCATAGTTCGCTGGTTGAATACGCAAATTCGTTGGATGCATATACAGTTTCGCAGATCGCATAAAATCACGTACCAGTCCATTTTTAACCCAAAATCATAACTTTTTACGTCCAATCTCTTAGTTTATCATCCATGAGGCTAAATCTAAGCTTTATACATGTTTTTCTACGTAAAAATGTGACCTTTATGCGATTCTTTGTAACTTTTCAAAACTCAAAACCCTAGAATCGGGTTTGATCTACAGAAGGGTTTAGAGGTTGATTCTTACCTGGATTTGTTGCTCTTTCTTAGGTCTTGATGCTCCAACACCCAGATCTTCAATCTCTTAACCTTGTAACCTTGGAACCTTCAAATTCAGTTCCTTGATCACATATTATGATTTTGACCTTGTGATCAGATTGATTCTCAATCTTAAGATGAAATTTTTCAGAATCTCAGGAGTCTCATCCTTAGTTCTAAGGAAGAAGACCAAGTGAATCTTGTAAAGTCATTTGTGATCACAAGATAGTATAAGGTCCTTCCTAAACTCATTACACTAGTGGGGCCCAAGAGATCCATATGTAACAAGTGTAGGGTGTGTAGTGATAGAGTTCCTTTCCTTAGGCTTGTGAGATACCTTATGTTGCTTCCCTTTGAGGCATGCAACACAATGGTCATCACTTGTAAACTCTTTCTTTGGTATTCCAGTTACCAAATCATGCTTAATCAATTTATTCATGTTCTTAAAGTTTACATGGCACATTCTTTTGTGCCATAAGAAAGACTCATCACTATTAGCTTTAGACAGAAAGCATAAAACTTCTCCAGAGGGAGAGGTTTCTTGCAAATCCATCTTGTACATGTTTCCTTTCCTGGGGGCTCTGAGCAGGATATGCTCATGAGGAATGACCACACCAGGCTTAAGAACAATGCACTCATGCTCAGTAAAGAGCATGTTATGACTCTGATCACAAAATTGAGATACACTCAGAAGATTGTATCCAAGCTCCTTGACAAAGTTTACCTTTTCTATGCTGAGCTTACCATTAGTGACCTTACCCCTTTCAAAAATATAACCACCTTCATCTCCTCCAAAAGCAACTGGTCCTCCATCAATCCTTTCAAAGTTCTGGAGTAGTGACTTATTGCCTGTCATGTGCCCGGAACAACCACTAGCAATGATCCAGACATTTTTGTTAGTCTTCAACTGTCCCTGCACAAAGAAAATGATTAGTTACATTTGGAAACCCAAGCCTTGCTTGTCTTGGCTCATTAACAGAAGGTAATTCAATAGTAATAGATCCTATGGTTGTACAAAGAGGATCTTGAGTTGTTGTTGATTGAGAATTCTCAGTCACTTGGTCTTTCTTAGACGTCCACACCACCTTTGGAGTCTTGGACTTGACCGTCAAAACTTCGGAAGCTTTTGGAACTTCGGAAGTTTTGATGACTGAACCTTCAGAAGATTTTGTAGACACTACAACAGACTTTAGTGCTTCGGAAGAACTCCTTTCTTCAGAGACCAACTTTACAACTAATGGCAATTTCCCACTTCCCTTCTTTTTAGATTTAGAGCTTCCGAAGGAAACAGGTTTTCCTTCGAAGCTTGAATCTTCTTGAGACCCTTTGAAGTATTTGTTTTGGTCATATGGACAGTACCTTTAGGATTGTATGGACAATGCTTAGCAATGTGAGTGGTGCTGTCACACATGACACAGTTCATCTTCTTCTTCACAAGAGCCTTTTCCTTGGAATATGACTGTCTTTGGTCACATCCCTTCTCTATCTTCATCTTTGCAGATGATGAGACAGTCCTCTTAGGCTGAGGACTATGCTTGGAGTTTGATGGTCCAGGCTATGCAGCAGTGGTACACAGTAGATCAGTCTTCTTCTTGAACTGAGATGAGTTGAACAAGAACCAGAACTCTTAGCAGAAGAGTTGGTTGATGTCTTCAGTCCCTAACACTTTAAACCCTACAAAGATAAAAACTTGTTTCTGCTTAGAGTCAAAAGTAGCCTTGATCTCTTGAGTCTTCCTTGCCTTTCTTTTACTCTTTCTGATCAAGTTCTTTCTCATGGACTTGGTTATCACAGTCTTCTTTTTCCTCAGAAGGATAGTGACCCTTTTTGGAATCCTCCTCTTCACTCTTCTCAGAGGAATTCTTCACTATATCTTCTTCATCCTCTTCACTCATAGGATCTATGAGATGAAGCTCATCTTCACAAGTTCCACACCTAGGAGATCTTACAGACAAGATTGTGTGTGGAGGAGCTATCTCATTGGATCCTAGTCCCTGGCTGTTTTGATAGCACACTTGTTGTGCAGGGATGAGGATATCATGTTCTTGAAGGTCTTTTCTTCAAGAACACTCTTTTCTGCCCTGGCTTTGCTAATCATAAGCTTAGCCTGGCATTCGGTTAACTTAGTTATGAGATCTTTGATCTGAGTCCTAAAATCTGTGTGTTCATGTTTGAGAACTAAAATGGTTTTCTCTAAGTCCTCTATCTTCAGTTTATAATCATTTTCAGACTTTCTAAAATCAGATTTTAAATTGTTTAAGGACTAAAGGTCAGATCTCATTTCCAAGTTTTAGCACCTGTATTTGTTAACTTTAGCAATGCATTCAGGGGTACAGAGATGTTCCAATACCTTGGCTTCATCATGATCTACCATCAGTGCTTGGTTTGGAGAAGCATCTTCCACCTAAAAGCTCCAGTCAAAGCCTCCTTCTTCAACAGCAACAGCAGCCTGCTGCTTTGGCTTCTCATTCTGGAGAGCTTTGTCAGTGTAGTTTGGTCAGGATTGTGTTTGGCCACCATTTTTTCTTGGTGCCTTACACTCTTTGGCAAAGTGGCCCATCAAGTTACAGTTGTAACACTTGACTTTGCCTTTGTCCAGGTCAAACTTTCCACTGGTTGCATTGCTTGGGAACTTCCTTCCAGTCCTCTTTTAGAACTTCTTGGCTCTGTGAGTGAGAAGAGCCATCTGCTAGACTATTTCCATGTACTCCAGATCATCTGGATGGATACAGTCCAGGTCTTCAAGAGTGAAAAGAGAGTTGCCGCAATTTTAATCAGAAGACATAAATGCTTGAGAAAAGCTTGTCTCTTGGAATGGGCTTTCTTGAGTGTAGTTCTCCCTTGGTGTCTCTGGGAAGGTGATGAAAGGACCCTTTGGTGAATTGTCAGGGTAGCATAAGTGATGATGTTGGGTTCTATGCTATCCCTTTCAACCACATGTAGGGCTGAACCCATTTGATTGTTGGAGTTGCCAGATGAACCTTGCATGTTCATCTCCATCTGGTAGCCACTAAGAATCCCATATAACTCTATCAGAGTAAGAGTTTTGAGATTTTCAGTTCTCTTGATCACCACACAGTAGTGTGTCCATTGCCTAGGAAGTGAGGACATGAACTTCCTTACAATGTCTCTGTTTTCAAGAGAAACTCCTACATCCACTAGGGTATCCACAAGTACTGCTGAGTCATGGTTTCACCTGTTTTGAAGGTGAAGTTTTCAAACTGCTGCTTCAGGAGATCCTTCTTGTTCTTCTTGGCTTCAGAGGAACCCTCATACATTTAGTTTCAGTGCATCCCACAGCTGCTTGGCTGTTTTGCACTTCTTGAAACCTCTGGACCCAGAGTCTGGAAGGGCAGTTTGAAGGGCTGTCATGGCTTTTCTGTCTATCTCTACTCTCTTCCTATCTTTATCAGAGTAGTTAGCTACATCTTTGGGGATCATACCAGCACCAGTAGCAAAAGTTTAGTATTTGTGTGTGTGTGAGGGATCTTAAGATGGTGAGATCTTATATCAAGAGCATGAAAAACTCTGATACAAAATGCTGGATTGTTAAAGGGTGCAAGTTACAACACAACAACACAAAGAGGAGATTAACTAAACTTTAATCAAAGAGTAAACTGGATTAACCAAGTTGAGATACTAAGAACACAAGTAATGTAAGAGACAGAACACAAAGAACACAAGTGTATGGTTTTCAAGAATTCTTTATATTGCTTTCTCTATGTTCTATTACTAGTGTTACAAAGCATATTAGAAAGATACAAGAACATGAGATACTTATACTACATCCTACAGTCGGCTATACTTTGAAAGCCAACTGGATACAATTGACTAGACACAAAACAAAATCAATTGTAGAGTCAAAAGGCAGATTGCCTTTTGACTTGTGACTATGACATGCCATAGCTCACATCCTTATCTATTAGAAAATAGATAAAGTACATAAAGTAGAAAGTTACAGACTCAAGACCTCAATTTACAGTTACCAAAAGCATGGACCTTGTCACCAACTCATGTAAGTTGGTGACATTATAGAGGTGCAGCGGAAAGGTGTCCAGCTTTATGGAAAAGTACATCAGATAAAGCATGTATCAAAAGTCTTCGAAAGAAATCTGCCTTCATGAGTTAAAGATTCAGAAGACTTTGTCTCTGAGGCTTCGGAAGACTTCATATTTGGCTTCGGAAGATATTGGTCATGGCTTCGGAATATTTTACACTTAGAGTGTTTTCTGTTGCATGTGTAAAACTTCCTAAACATTCTTCTTCAATGCACTTGTGCAGCATGCATGAAAGACATTGGGTGTTTTGGTTGCATGAGCTTCTTCATTAATCTCTACATGCTCCCTTATGAGTTGTTCAGTAAAGACCAACTCCTGGCCACAAACGCTCGATCTTTTTACACGAACCCCATTTAGGGTTTCAATCTGACCATTTTCCTAAAATTCATCCATATGATTGGAACAAATAGTAGGGTTAACAGTCAGGGCAGTGTAATAAGATGATTAGGTAACAAAATAAATGATATTAGAGAAGTCGACATCTATTGAAGAATCAAGAAGTGCGACTTGATTGTGCTGAGGGTTTAGTGCCATTAAGAAAGGTGAAAGAAAATGAGTTTGGATTTTGGTAAATTGAGAATGAAGAAATTAGGGTAGTAAAATATGGTAAGAAGATGAAGTTGAATAGTCGGGATTATTTAAAAGAGTGTGTAATGGCGGTAATGGGGTTAGTATAAAGTGATGTGATGTTTTAGTGGATGATGTGACAAAGGCGGTAAGGTTTGGTTCAGTTAAATAATCTAACATCATTAACAAAATCTTTACTTTTTACAATGTGGGGCCCAAAATATTTCCATTACACAGTAAAATCTCTCTTCAATTTGTCTTCCGAAGGCAATTTTTACTTCCGAAGGTAAGGCTTTGCTTCCGAGAGTAAAGATTGCTTTCCGAATGAAAAGTTTTATAAGCTTCGGAAGTAGACCTAATATGTAATCAATCGCTTCTTCCGAGACTAAAAACCCTTCGGAGAAGAAAATTATCCTTGGAGGAATTTTGCTTCGGAAGATATGTAAAACATCTTCCGAGGGTTAATTCTTATTTAGGAGAATTTATACTTAGTGAAAAATTTTAGAAAGAGATCTTTTGCAACATGGCTTAGATTGTATTGACATAAGACATTACATATTAAAAGGTTTCCAAAGAGGTAAACTAATCAATGTTTATCATCCCAATGGCTGTAATGAGATACTTAAATCGCTGTTTATCAAAAGCTTTGGTGAACAAGTTGGCATATTGTTCATTTGAATCAACTTTGATTAGCTTAAGTAAATTATTCTCATGAATATCTCTACTGAAATGGTACCTGATATCAATATGCTTTGTCTTGGAGTGCTTCATAGGATTTTCAGTGATGGAGATAGCACTGTTGTTATCAATGTGGACAGGAGTACTCATAAAGTTACATCCATAGTCTAACATCTGGTTTTGAATCCACAGTAGCTGAGCATAGCAACTTGTAGCAACAATGTATTCAGCTTCAGCAGTTGATGTAGAGACACAAGATTGTTTCTTGCATTGCCATGAGATGATCCTTCCACCAAGAAATTGACATCCACCTAATGTTGATTTCTTGTCAATGTTGCAGCCACCATAGTCACTGTCAGAGTATCCATAGAGATTAAAATTATTGTTTCTTGGATACTAGAGACCTAATTTAGGTGCTCCCTTAAGGTATCTGAGGATTCTCTTGGCAGCGGCTAGGTGAGACACCTTTGGAGCAGCCTGATATCTTGCACAAATGCAAGTTACAAACATGATATCAGGTATACTTGCTATGAGGTACATCAGAGAACTAATAATCACCCTATACTGATGTTGATCAGTGTCCTCCCCCTCAAACTCAGAGCAAAGATTATGGTTTTCGGGTATGGGTGTCTTGGCTGGTTTACAATCTTTCATATCAAATCTTTCTAAGATGTCATTGACATACTTGGATTTATTGATGAAAAACCCTTCCTTCAATTGCTTCACTTGAATTCCAAGGAAAAAGTCCATTTTCCCATGGAACTCATCTCAAACATCTTCATAATGCATTCAAAGTCTTTGAACATTTGGTTGTTTGAAGAACCGAATATGATGTCATCAACATAGACTTGAATAAGTAAAATATCCTTTCAGACTTCCTTATGAAGAGAGTCTTATCAATGGTACCAAATTGTCCTTTGTGTTAAGTATAGTACACCTACTGCCAAAGGACCTTAGAAAGTGAATGAACGGTGGCCTCTTATTCCATAGCTCATAAGGGGTTTTTCCATGTGGCTTAACTACAAGAACCCTGTTCTGCACATAGCATGCAATGCTGACTGCCTCTGCCCAGAATGTTAGAGGGAGTTTGGAATCGGCTAACATAGTTCGAGCAACCTCAATAAGTGTCCTGTTCCTCATCTTAACAACACCATTTTGTTGAGGAGTTCTGGGAGCACTATATTGTCTGGCAATCCCTTCTGAGTTACAGAATGAGTCAAGAACGAAGTTCTTAAACTCAGTCCCTTGATCACATCTAATTATCTTAACCATGTGATCAATTTGATATTCTATTTTAAAAATAAAAGATTTTAACGTTTCAACAGTTTCATCTTTAGATCTTAAAAAGAACACCCATGTAAATCTTTTAAAATCATCAATAATCACAAGGCAGTATGATTTCCTTCTAATGCTCATTATACTTGTGGGACCAAATAGATCCATGTGTAAATATGTAATGGAGTGGTGATGGAGTTAACACTTTTGGATTTGTGAGATGTCCTGTGTTGCTTTCCTTTCAGGCATGCAACACAGTTATCTTTGCAGAAAAATTCCTTTTAGGCAAACCATGTACCAAGTTATTTTTAGCCAATTTATTCATTGTCTTAAAATTTACATGACACATATGTTTATGCCAAAGTGTTGACTCATCACTATTAGCTTTGAAAGAAAGCATGATACTTCACCCATTAGGGAAGCATTGTTCATATCTAGCTTATACATATCCCCTTTCTTGGGAGATCTAAGAAGCACGAATTCTAGAGAAATTGTCATCCCAGGTTTGAGGATAATGCACTCATGTTTTGTGAAAAGCAGTTGATGCTTTTGATCACAAAACTGAAAAACACTTAACAGATTGTGTTCAAGCTGTTTGACAAAGTTAACTTTGTCAACTTTTAACTTTCTATTGGATATACTTCCTCTGCCAGAAATATATGCTCCGACCTTACCTCCAAATTGGACTGGACCTCCATCATAATGTTAAAATATTTGAAGGAGAGATCTGTTCTCTATCATTTTCCTTGAGTATCCACTATCCACAATCCAAACATTGTTATTCTTGTCATATTGATGCCCCTACACACAAGGTGAGATGATTAGTTTTGAAAGGAAACCCAAGCCTTGTTGGTCTTGGGTTCTTGCAATGATAGTGACATAATTGAACCAAAATTTAGTCATGGGGGTTCAATAGATGTCATTGAAGAAGAGGTTTAGGCTGCATCATCCTTCTTGATCTTCCAATCCATCCTTTGGTTGATCATTGAGGATGAGCCTTCTAAGGCTTGTGCAGCATGGCATTCTTCCGAAGCTTCTTTCTTTTCGGAAGAAGCCTTTTAATTTTCTTCCAAAGCGGTATTCTTCTGGGATGGTTTCAAGGGAACTCTTTTATTCTTTTCATTTTTAACAACTTTTGCTTCCGAAGCCATTTTTCCTTCGAAAGAAGAAATTTCTTCCGAAAGCAACCTTGCTTCGGAAACCAACTTTCCCTTTTTCATCACTGGGAACATTTGATAGGGTCCAAATGAGAAACCTTCCCAGACTCCTTCTCTTTTAACATTATTTGCATAATGTGTGCTAGCAGGATTGTAGTAACAATCTTTGGCTATATGGTTTTGCAGACCACACATTATGCATGCAATGTTAGTCTTTTAGGAACTTGAGGATTGCTATTCTTGTTCTTTTCTCTTTATCAGAAACCTTTCCCTTTAACTTTTGATCCTTTGGTAGGACAAGAGTGTTGGTACTACACTCCTTTCCTGAATCAGAGTTACCTACCACTTGGAATCTAGCTAAGATGAATACACCCTTTTGTTTTGGGTCAATCATCAGCTTAGACTCATCGACTTTCTTGGCAATTCTTCTTGCAGCTTTAGCTCTGCTTTTTCTAGCTTTGGTGGTGAGGATTTGATCTTCACTGGGAGAAGTGGGTTGAGTTACCTGTTCTTTCCTTGTGGTGGTCTCTATTATTGCATCATTCTTCAAATCAAGTGAAGATGGCTCAGCAGATGGGACCTCTTGCTCTTCAGTACCACATCTAGATTGTCTTATGAACTCATAAGAATATGATGGAGCAATTTCATTGGTCCCTACCCTCCTTTGTTTGATAACAAAGTTTTGAGTGGGAGGATGATGCAATAATAGTTTGGAAGTTTTGCTAAGAAATAACATACTTCCTGGCTTGAGCCTCAACAGTGACAAGTTGGGCTTGAGCCTCAACACTGACAAGCTGGGGTTGAGCCTCAGACAATTTGGATATTAAATCCTTTATTTGAGTCTTATACTTTGTATGTTTGTGTTTTAATACGGACACCGTTTTCTCTAACTCTTTAATTTTTCTTTGATAGTCAGATTCAGCCCTTTTAAAATTAGATTTTAAAACATTTAGAGACTCAATATCGGATTTAATCTCCATATGTAGTCCTGAAATAGTTTAACCTTAGCAATACATGCATGAGTATAGAGATGTTCATATACCTTATTGTCATCTGTTACAGCCATGAGTGCTTGAGCAGGAGTCACATCCTATACCATAAAGCTCCAGTCAACTTCTTGAGCCATTATAGTTGTCTCTGTTGACTTTTCAATGGGCTTTGATGTAGAGGGATGTGCGGTTCCCGGATTTGACTTGGGAGCCTTGCATTCCCTTGCAAAATGACCAAGCTGATTACAATTGTAACATTTGGCATTGGTTTTGTCAAACCCAAATTTGTTGTGGTTAGGTTTTGGGGAAATTTCCTTCCAGTTCTCTTGAAGAACTTCTTTGCTCTGTAGGTTAGAAGAGCCATGTGTTGGACAATGTCCACGTATTCTACATCATTTGGACTAAAGCACTCTAGATCCTCAAAGCAATACTGAAAAAATCACTAGAGTGTCTTCCTGAGACAAAGGCACAACCATCCTATAAGGAACTATGATGTGCCTATTGAGACTTTGGAGTCTCAGGAAAAGTAATGTATGGTCCAGATGAGCAGATGGCTACTGGGTGTAAGTCAAGTACTTTTGAGGTTGTGTGGTTCCTGAGCCTTCAGCAACCATCAAAGCGTTCCTAGCATGAAGACTCAGGGCTCTGCTTGTCTGATGGCCATTCGTGCTCACCATCTCCAAATGATATCCATCAAGGATGCCATAGAGTTCAGTCATGGTAAGTGTGTTCAAATTTTCTGTTCTCTTGATAGTGACACAGTAAAATGTCCACTCATTAGGGAGTGTACTCATGAAATTTCTTGTGAGGTCTCTAAGTTCAGGAGTAATTCCCACAGACTGAAAAGAAGAAATGAGATCCATGTACTTGAAATATTGCTGACTGAGATTCTCTACAGTAATGTAGGTGAAGTTCTCAAACTGCTGCTTCAGTGAGTCCTTCTTGGAGTCAATGGAGCTAGAGTACATTTGAGCAAGTGCATCAAACAGTTCTTTGGCTGACTTGCAATGCTCAAACCCCACCATGATGGAGTTGGGTATTGCAGTCATAAGAATAGTTATTGCATTACTGTCAATGTCCATCTTCTTCCTGTCCTCATCAGAGTAATCTTCAACGGCCTTCTCTATCATAGCATCGTTTCCACCGGGTGCTGCCACCTTGGGTTTATACGGGCCATTGACAATAGAATAACACATCTTGCTGTCTTGATAACCGATGAAGCCTTCCATGCGTTTGTGCCATGATCTGAAGTTTTCAGGAGTAATGATGGGAGCTTTAGTCATTGTTCCCATCTTTACTTCAGACTTGTTGAGGGCCATTTTGAGTGTGGTGTAAGGAGGAGTGAAAAACAGGTTGATTAGGATGGTAAGATCTCACAATCAAGAGCCTAAGAAGCTTTGATACCAATTGCAGGATCGGTTTTGCCACTTAACACTTGGTTTTTCTCTCAAACTCACTTATACTACACTCGGATCAGATGAAGGAAAGTCTATTCCAATAGTTGATAGTAATATAATAAGCATCAAAGAACACAAAGATAATTTCAAGGTACTTGCATATATTGCTTCTCAACTCAAAGTATTAGAAGACTCTTACAAGCATATTATATGAGTTACAATGAAAAACTATATATAATGCTACCTATAGCCGGATGTACTTTGATACTAGCTGGAATCCTCTAACTAAAGCAAATACTATTGTTGATACATGTATGTACCTAGATCATGATATGAAATGTAATAGATCTTGTTTATCTAATTCTGGTGTAGTTTGATATGATTAATGAAATGGTATTGGTTGATTGTGATTTGTAATGATTAATATTTCATTAATGAGTTGATATAAAATTGTTTAATTAGGTTAGTGATTGGTTGAATGTTTACATATAATGTTTACTAAATAATACATTCAAACTTAACATAATGAAGTTCTCATGCGAATGGCTCATGCGAATGGACCATAAGCATGCACAACTTCATACGAATGACTCAGTCGCACGACTGAACCGGGTGACTGGATTAGTCGTATGATCGACACATAAGATTGGCTCAGTCGCACGACTGAACACTCAGTCGTGCGGATGAAACAACCGCATGGTTCAATCGCACGACTGAACCATACTAATGGTTCAGTCACACGATTGAATAATACCAACCTATAAATACAACTAAATTCGTGAAAAATAAGGACTCTCAATTAATTACGATTCCAGATGTACCCTAGCCGTCCAGAAGCCTCCCAATTCGTTCTCCAAGTTCACAAAACACATTAGATCGATTCTCAATCGATTTCTAACGTTAGTTTCAATTCCTGATTGATTCTTCGTGTGTTCTCACTGATTGGATCGCCAATCAAATAGGATTCCGCACTATTTGATCTGGTTTACACGCTAATCTCCAGGTATTTCATTCAAATACCAGGTCCTAACAACTATAAAGCTATAGTTTAAGGTATCTTAGATAAAGTCTTATCTAAGATATGGTAGTCATGACATGTCCATGACTTACCTTTCTGTTACCAACTAAAGTTGGCAACTTCACTATCTAATAAAGGTGAACAGTAGAATAAAGTATGGTCAACTACATGGCTTTTGAGAAACCACCATGCAATATCTCAAAGGTCTACAACAGAGTGTCAGAGACCATACTTATGTCTACTAGTTCATAGTAGTGTCATCTGAAGGTTAAATGGCTTTGGAAGAACAAGTTCTTCCGAAGCCACTTATACTTCAGAAGAGGCTACTTCTTCCGAGGCTTGATGGACTTCTTCTGTTCTTCATACTTCGGAAGTTCACTTCTGATCTTTTCTTCTAAGACTTGATCTTTGGAAGTGAATGCTTTGTCTTTGGAAGTAGAGTTTGTATTCGGAAGTTAAGCTTTCACTTTGTTCTTCTGAAGAACTCTATTTCCTTCGGAAGTTCCATACTTGGCTTCGGAAGTCTTTTATTAGATGCCCCAAAATATTCTAAGTGATTTAGTTTTGGTTGCAATAGCCTTCTTCTTGATCCAACAAATGTGTTCTAGAAGACAAGACCTTCAAGAACATTATATCCTTATCCTTGCATGCAAAAGTTTGTTATCAAAATAAGCAGGGATTGGAATCTAGTGAGATAGCTCCCCCACACACAATATTATTTGTAAGATCTCTTAGGTGTGGAACTTGTGAAGATGAGTTTCCCTTTATAGACCCCATGAGTGAAGAGGATGAACAGGAAATAATGAAGGATGCCTCTAAGAAGAGTGAAGAAGAGCATTCTAATAAGGGTTACTATTCCTCTAAGGAGAGCAAAAGAGTTGGGATGACCAAGTCAAGAAGGAAAAATTTGATCAGGAAGGGGAAGAGGAAGTTCAAGAAGGCTCAAGAGATCAATGCCACCTTTAACTCTATGCAGAAACAGGTTTTTATCTTTGCAGGTTTTGAAGTGGTTAAGGCTGAAGACACAACCTTGAACTCTACTACCAAAAGTTCTAGTTCTTGTCCAAATCATTCCAGCATTAAGAAGAAGACTTATCAGTTATGTACCGCTACTACACAACTTGAACCATCCAGCTCCAAAGGTAGTTCTTAAGATAAAAGAATTGCCACAACATCTGCAAAGATGAAGATGGAGAAGGAAAGTGATCAAGTTCAGCTTTGCTCTCATAAGAAGACTCTTAGGAAGAAGAAAATAGACTATGTCATGTGTGGGAGTACTTATTATCTTGCGAAGGATTGCTTCTATTATCCAAAAAGTACTGTCCATATAACCAAGAAAGAAACTTCTAAGAGTTTGACGAAGAAACAAGCTTCAGAAGGAAAATTTTTTCCTTTCAGAAGCTCCAAAACGAAGAAGAAGACAAGTGGAAAATTGCCTTTGGAAAAAAATTTGGTATCGAAAGAAAGGAATACTTCTGGAGTACTGAAGCCTGTTGCATTGTTAGCAAGATCTTTCGAAGGTCTAGTCATCAAAACTTTCGAAGTGTTGAAAGTCAAGTCTAAGCTTCCAAAGGTGGTGTGGAAGACAAAGAAAGGCCAAGTGACTAAAAGTTCTTCATCAACATCAACAAATTATTCTCAAAACATGACAATAGGATCAATTACTATTGCATTGTATTTAACTTCTTTTGATAAGCCTAAGACCAATAAGGCTTGGGTTTCCAAATGTAACTAACCATCTCTTTTGTGCATAGCTTAAGAAATATAGGAATGTATGGATCATTGATAGTGGCTATTCCAGGCATATGATAGGCGACGGGTCATTACTCTTATATTTGAGAAGAATGATTTTGGAGGAGATGCTCAAGGTTACATAACTGGAAGGGCTAGGGTCACAAATGTTAAGCTCAGTATTAAGAAGGTAAACTTTGTCAAGGAGCTTGGATACAATCTTCTGAGTGTATCTTAATTTTGTGATCAGAGTCATAACATGCTCTTTATTGAGCATGAGTGCATTGTTTTCAGGTCGGGGTGATCATTCCTCATGAGCATATCTTGCTCAAAGGCTCCAGGTAAGGAAACATGTACAAGATGGACTTGCTAGAAATATTTCCCTTAGGAGAAGCTTCATGCTTTCTATCCAAAGCCAATAGTGATAAGTCTTTCATCTGGCATAAAAGAATGTGCCATGTAAACTTTAAAAATTTGAATAAATTAATTATGAATGATTTGTGTTGGATCTAGAAAGGTTGGTGCAACCAAAACCAAACACTTCGATTAGTTTGGTGCAACTTATACAGGAGTTCTGAAGCTAAGTATGGAACCTCCGAAGGAAATGGAACTCTTCCGAAGATTAAGTGCAAGAACAACTTCCAAAGGAAACCTCCAACTTCCAAAGACAAAGTCTTCTCTTCCGATGTTCAACATTTAGAAAAATTTAAAGACAAAGACTTCCGAAGTAGAAGACCTCAAGTCATGGAAGAAGCAGCCTCTTTCGAAGTATAACTGGCTGTAGGTGATAGTATATATAGTTTCTCATTGTAAACCTTGTATCATGCTTGTAAGACTCTTGTAAACATTGAGTTGAGAAGTAATATATACAAGTGCCTTGAAAATTATATCTTTGTGTTCTTAAGTTATTTAGTATATTATAACAAACTCTTTGAGAGATTCTGCTTCATCAAACCGTGTGAGTCTAAGAGAAAATAAAGTGTTAAGTGACGTATATCGATCTTGCAATTGGTATTGGAGCTTTTTAGGCTCTTGATTGTGTGATATTACCATCCAAATCAACTTGTTTTCACTCCTTTCCTTCATCACACTCTAAAACGACCCTTGTTCAAAAATCTAAAGTTGAGATGGGGATGATGGTAAAATGTGGTTGTCTATCATCAATAGTCCTTACAAGCCAAAGGTTGCTACACCAGGAGGAAACGGTGCCATGATGGAGAAGGTTGTTGAATACTACTCTGATGAAGACTGGAATAAAATGGACATAGACAACAATACTATGATGGTTCTTATGACTGGTATACCCAACTCCATCATGGTGGGGTTTGAGCATTGCAAGTCAACTAAAAAGTTGTTTGATGCATTGTCATAGATGTACTCTAACTTCAATGATTCCAAGAAAGATTCACTCAAGTAGTAGTTTGAGAATTTTACCTACATTTCTAGAGAGACCCTCAACCAGCAATACTTCAGGTACATGGATCCTATAGCTTCCCTTTAGTCTGTAGGAGTTACCATTGACTTGAGAGACCTCTCAAGAAAATTTATGAGTGCACTCCCAAATGAATGGACGTTCTACTATGTCTCTATCAAAAGGACAAAGAATCTGAACTCCCTCACCATGACTAAACTATATGACATTCTTGATGGATACCGTGTACAGATAGAAAACAAGAGGGGCCATTCGATAAGCAGACCCTCAAGCCTTCCCGCAAGCAATGTTTTAATGGTTGCTGAAGGTTCAGGACCCCACCAACCTTAGTAGTACCTGACTTACTCTCAGCAACCATCTTGTTGTTCAAGACCTTACATCACATTTCCGGAGACTCCAAGGTCTCAATAGGCTCAGCAAGGCCCTTCTCAAGATAGTTGTGCTTTTGTTTTAGGAAGTGGGCACTCTAGTGATCATTAGTTCTACTTTGATGATCTAGAGTGCTTTAGCCCAGATGATATGGAGTACGTGGACATAGTCCAACAAATGGCTCTGCTTACCTACAGAGCAAATAAGTTCTTCAATAGAATTGGAAGGCAATTCCCTCAAAACCCAACTAGCAGTAAGTTTGGGTTTGACAAAACCAAGGCAAAGTGTTACAACTGTAACTAACCTAGTCATTTTGCTAGGGAATGCAAGGCTCCCAAGTCAAATCCGGAAACCTCTCATGCCTCCTCATATGCCTCTACATCAAAATCCCCAAGGAAGTCAACTAAAACAGTAGTTGTAGCACAAGAACAGATGACAACAAGGTATATGAAAATCTCTGTACTCCAGCTTGTATTCCTAAGGTAAAACTATATCCAAACAACAATATGGAGATTAAATTTGATATTGAGTCTTTAAATATTATAAAATATGGCTTAAATGAGCTAAATCTGACTATCAAAGAAATATTGAAGAGTTAGCGAAAATTGTGTCTCTTTTAAAACATGAACACATAAACTACATGAAAAGACCTGATCTGCCCAAGATGCATATTAAGTTGATATGGCTAGTGTGATATGATCCAAGTCGGGTCATACCCAATAACAAGCTAAACAAACACCAATAAATTATGACACCAATTTAGAAAATGGTTTTCTAAATCATTGCCTTTGTAGATGAACACCATTATATGGATAATTGTTCATATGGTACTATTTGTTTTTCATTATTTAGTCTTACTAAATAATAACAAATAAAAGTACTAAGTTTATAAAGTTTAAATAAGTTTTAACTTTATAAACATAAGGGTTTAGTGAGTGTTAATTATGCAACAAAACAAAGAGTGGGAATCCATTTTCAAATGGATTTTCGGCCGCCCACTTGCTTTGGGGGTCCCATCTTTGTCTTGTAAACACACAAGATTAAAGGCATTATCACTATCCTTCCCAAGAGACTTCTCTCTTACATGCAAAGGCTGATTTTGCTCTCATCTTCCTCTCTCTCTTTTTGGAATTTGAAGTGAAGAGGGCAAAAGAAAAGCTGAAAGTTTGAGCATCAAAAGGGGTTTTCTTGCTGAAAGTTGGTGTCAAGAAACCTAGCATTCAAGAGGTTCGTTTGTGGCTTGGGGTACCACCATCTTGAGGTCTTCTTGCTTGAAGATTCAGCCACGAAACTCATCCTTTTCACCTCAACTATATCTATTTTCTGCTCCTCCAAAGGTTGTTTTTAACATCATATATATATCTTTTCTTGTATGCATCTCGTATAATGATCCATGGTTTGGGGTTTGCTTATTAAATGGTTTTAATCATAATCATATTAGCAAGTTTTAAAACTTATTATCCGCTGCGTTTTTCATATATACAAGCTTATATGAACTTTGATAAACTTGTTAAATCCCTTCAATGGCATCAAGAGCCACTTATACGAATGCATACATATACTAGACTTTCTAGTTCATGGTTTTGTGGTGTGTGACTCCATATGGCCGAGAGTTAGAGGGCTGGAATGGTTACCCCTTTTGATTTTAAAGATACTATTTTATATGCATGTTAGGATCTTTAAAATTTAGGTCATGTTTGTTTGTTTGTTTGGACAAAACCCATTTGTTCTTGTTTATGTTGGCCAAGAATATGGGTTGAAAAGGGGCTGCCAAAATCGATAGATATGTTCATATTGGATACGTTGTTTGGCTATGCATAACAAAGCTTTGACCTTGTGGATTGATTGATTGGTTGTCATGATATATTCATTTGGCTATGTAATAATTTAATTTTATGTTTCAAGTCCCGTTTTGTAATTTATTTATTCATTTGGTTGTAATAAATAGATTAGGAGTTTTTCCTTTACTAGATAAATTGTATTAGGATACATTTTGTAAGGATGCTCAAGATCAAGATTTGAAGAAAAGATGGACAAAGAGGATGCTTGAAGATGTGGTTTCAAGTGGGAGTCCTTTTGCCATCCTTGTGTCATGTTCTTAACCCTTAGGACAAGACCTTTTGACACACTTGTTTTGGCTAACAAGTGTGCTCAATTTAGTATGCTTTGTTATGCATATGTGGATGGATTGTTTATGCTTGGTTGATTGCTTATGTTGATGTTTGTTTTGAATATTTGGATGTGATTAACAAACCATCAATTAAAACATGCTATAACAAGAAATTGGTTCTCTAATCATTAAGCACAAAAAGGATGGTTTTATAAAAGGATTAATGATTTGCAAAATAAAATGGGTTTTATTTAAAAGAACCTATTGGGTACCATATGGTTGAATGCATACAATCATATGGTACATAGAACTTTCCATCTAAACTAAATCCCTTTTGAAACAAGTTTAACACCATCCTTTTACACAACACTTAGGTTACTTGCAAACTCTTAGTGGGATAAAGGTCACCTAACCATTTTGAGGGAACTTGTAACTTGAGGTGAGAATACCATGTTTGTGGGATAAAGGTCACCTAACCACTTATGTAGTAAACTCACACGTGTGTGTAAGTAGGACGACTTGATTTGTGAAATATATTGAATGGATCACCTAAAATATGCTTTACAAAGGTGTTGATGGGATAAACATGTCGTTTCAAACATAAGATGTTCAAACGATCCCATACCATTAGAAGTTGCAATAGGTTGCAATTGTCATTCATGACTACCTTGTTAATTTAAATAATGGGATAAAGCTCACCTAACCAATATTTAAAAATAACGTTGGATTCTAAAAATTTTATTTATTAATCGTCTATGAGACATAAAAGGGTATTAATAAATGAAATATTATTATATCAATGAAAACTAAAATGGAACTTTGTAAAATCTTGTAGATGGCCGATAACAACAATGCTAATAACGATGTACCAACCCAAAACAACCAATCTCTTAGGGCGATCCTTCAAAGGGATCGTCTAACACCTAACAACTTCATGGATTGGTACCGCAACTTGAGAATCGTTCTCAAGCAAGAAAAGCGGGCCTACATCCTGATGATCCCATCCTCGATGAACCCAACGAGGAGGATGAAGGGGCCTATAACGATTGGGTTAAATATATGGAAGCCATCCAAGTCTCTTGCCTAATGTTAGCAAGTATGACACCCAACCTCCAAAAGGAATATGAGCTCCATGGAGCTTATGACATGATCACCCAGTTGCGGGAAACATTCCAGCAACAAGCTAGGGTGGAGCGCTTCGAAACGGTTCGAGCGCTTCATGCCTGTCGGATGGAGGAATCCCAATTGGTTTCATCTTATGTTCTCAAGATGAAAAGCCATATCGACCACCTTCAAAGGCTAAATTGTCCTGTCTCAAAGGAGTTGGCCACAGATTTGATCCTTAATGGCCTAACTAAAAGGTTTGAGGCATTCGTCATGAACTACAACATGAACGGATGGGACAAGAGCATAAATGAACTTCATTCAATGCTCAAAACGGCCGAGGCGGGAATGGGTAAAAGGGTTTTACCTGTTCTCACCATTAATGAAGGTGGGAGGAAGAAAAGGTCTCAACCCCCTCCTAAGGCAATTGTTGCGAAAGGGAAGGGGCACGTTTGGGGAAAAGGGAAGATGGTTGTTAGGGCGGAACCTCTGAAGCCCAAGGAGAAGAAGCAAAAGGTTGCTGAAAATGACCCATGCTTCAAGTGTGGTGAGATAGGGCATTGGATGAGAAATTTTCCAGTCTATCTCAAAGAGTTGAAGGAAAAGAGGGATGCGGGGCAAACCTCAGGTACAATTTACATGATTCATATTGATCTTAATGTCATATCTTCCAACACATGGGTATTGGATACCGGATGTGGAACTCATATTTGCAATTTGTTGCAGGGGTTCAAAAGAAGTAGGGACTTCAATCAAGGGGATGTTAGCCTCTTCATGGGCAATGGAGCCAAAGTCAAAGTTGAAGCTCGTGGGGACTACATCCTAAAACTTCCAAGTGGTTTGGAAGTAACTTTGAAGAATGTTTTGTATGCTCCTAGTTTGACTAGGAACATTATCTCTGTATCCCAATTAAGACATTATGATTATGTATTATATTTTGTTGAAAATGATATTCATGTTTCCTTAAATGATATGTTCTATTTTAAAGCTATTCCCATTAATGGTATTTAGGAATTGGTTCATGAAAATACTTTAAATAGTTCATTGTACCATACTAACACCAAGAAACTCAAGTTGGATTTGAGTGATACCTATCTTTGGCATTGTCCTCTTGGTCATATAAACAGGAAACGTATACAAATACTTCAAAAGAATGGTCTTTTAAAAACAAATGAATGTGATTCATTTGATATATGTGAATCTTGTTTACAAGGAAAAATGACTAAGGCACCCTTTAGTGGAACTAACGAAAGGGCAAAAGATTTATTAGGCATCATACATTCGGATGTATGTGGTCCTTTTAAGCCAATGACTAGAAATGGTGAAAGATACTTCATTACCTTTACCGACGATTATAGTCGCTATGGATACGTGTACTTATTAAGGCACAAGATGAAGCTTTTGAAACGTTCAAAATCTTCAAGAATGAAGTAGAAAATCAACTCAACAAGTCGATTAAAGTTCTTTGTACCGATAGAGGAGGTGAATACCTAAGTGATGCCTTTCAAGATCATCTTAGGAGTTGTGGGATTGTCTCACAACTCACTCCACCTAGAACACCACAACATAATGGTGTGTCTAAGAGGAGGAATCGAACTTATTGGATATGGTCCGATCTACGATGGCTAGAAGCACATTACCTTAATCATTTTGGGGTTTCGCTTTGCTCTTCGCGGCCCGTATTTTAAATATGGCCCCAACCAAAAAGGTGGAAAGGACACCTTTTGAGATATGGCATGGAAGAGTTCCATCCCTATCATACTTAAGAATTTGGGGTTGTGAGGGTTATGTTAAGACTCCCACCCCAAACAAATTGGAAGTCCAATCCACCAAGTGTATTTTTGTAGGATACCCTAGAGATTCTATGGGATATTATTTCTATGATCCACTAGAACAAAAGGTGTTTGTTGCCAGAAAGGGTGAGTTCTTAGAAGCAAAGTTCCTTATGGAAGGAACTAGCAGTAGAACAGTGGATCTTGAGGAGGATCAAGAACCACAACCCAGTGCACGTTTGGTTGAAACCAGCACTCAACATGAGGATGTTGAAGATGATCAAGTGGTTGATCGATACACACAAAACGTTCGTAGAAGTGGCAGAACTAGTAATCCACCTGAAAGATATGGATTTTTCATGGATGGATGCTATGTGGTAGAATCAGATGAACCAACCACATACCATGATGCAGTGTCCAATTCGGATTATGACAAATGGCTTGAAGCCATGAACGTTGAGATGCAATCCATGTATGACAATCAAGTTTGGGAACTTGTTGTACCACCTCTCAACTCTAAGGTAGTTGGAAGTAAGTGGATTTTCAAGAAGAAAACTGACATGCATGGAAACTTGGATACTTATAAGGCTAGACTTGTAGCAAAGGGTTTTACTCAAACTCAAGGAGTTGATTATGATGAAACTTTCTCACCTGTTGCGATGCTAAAGTCAATAAGGATATTGTTTGCCATAGCTGCTCATTATGATTATGAGATTTGGCAAATGGATGTCAAAACCGCTTTCCTGAATGGATATCTTGAGGAAGATATCTATATGGTTTAGCCTGAAGGTTTTGTTAATCCAAAACATCCTAATAAAGTATGCAAGTTAAAGAAATCAATCTATGGATTGAAACAAGCGTCAAGAAGCTGGAATCACCGTTTTGATGAGGAAGTCAAGAAATTTGGCTTCATCAAAAATGCTGATGAGGCTTGTGTGTATAAGAAGGCTAGTGGGAGCATAATAACTTTCCTGGTATTATATGTCGATGAAATTCTACTGTTTGGGAATGACGTTCCAACAATGGAAGGTGTAAAAGCCTGGCTCGGAAGCTGCTTTTCCATTAAGGATCTTGGTGAAGCCGCCTATATTCTGGGAATAAAGATCTATAGGGATAGATCGAGGCGGCTGATTAGTTTGAATCAAAGTGCATACATTGACAAAATCTTGAAAAGGTTCAAGATGGAAAACTCTAAGAAAGGTACTGTACCTATTCAGAGAGGGACAATATTGAGTACGACTCAATGTCCGAGCTCAAAGGAGGAGCAGAATAGAATGAAGGCAATCCCAATGCATCTGCAATAAGATCCATCATGTATGCAATGATATGCACTAGACCGGACGTGTCATACGCTTTAAGCATGACAAGTAGATACCAGCAAAATCCTGGTGATGGTCATTGGATGGCTGTCAAGAACATCCTAAAGTACCTAAGGAGGACTAAGGACATGTTCTTGATCTACGGGTCTGGTGAAGAGAAACTTGTTGTAAAGGGTTACACGGATGCAAGTTTCCAAACTGATCGAGATGATTCACGATCTCAATCGGGGTACATCTTTATCCTGAATGGGGGAGCTGTTTCTTGGAAAAGCTCAAAGCAAGAAGTTGTAGCATTGTCCACTACAGAGTCAGAATACATCGCCGCTTCATTGGCAGCACAGGAAGCTGCATAGTTGAAGAATTCATAGCCGATCTAGGGGTAATCCCTTCCATTCAGGATCCTCTGGAGATTCTTGTGATAACGAGGGTGCGATTGCACAAATCAAGGAACCCGTGCACATCAGAAAACAAGGCACATTGAGCGGAGATTCAACTACATAAGGGATGAAGTTGAAAAGGAAAGATATGTATTCGCAAAGTTCACACTGATAAAAACATTGCGGATCCACTCACAAAACTCCTTGAAAAGGCAAAGCATGAAGGTCATGCTTGTGCCATGGGACTTGATATACTAGTGACTGGATTTGATTTTATATTTTGTTTTTGGATATTGAACTTATGTTTTTTTTGACTTAATTATATGGTTATAACTTTCATTTGTTCTTCTATTTTAGCATGTTTTAAATCCGTGAATAAATAAGTTATTCTAAACGTCCGTAGTCGATCATGCTTGTGGGAACAACTGTGAATTTAAGACTATAATGAACTTGGATTGGTTGATATTCATAAGGTATGAATATAAAGCAAGAGGTTGCTACCAAAGTTCATTGATATCTATGGGATATAGGTATAGGACTGACCCGCTCTCAATTATTTCTTCATGGAATCCTTGTGATTAGTCATAAGAGATATTGAGTAAAGGCAATATCATTTTATCCTCAGACCTGAGATACATATTGGGTCTTGATATTCACCAAGTATTGTACTTTGACTTAGTCCTTTGCTGTTTTGAAATATTGGCAGTACATAAGGCTGAGTTCAGGTATGACATAAGGTGATTGTGAGAGACGTATGTAGTCAAGATGGAATTTGTTCCTCTTATTCGTTGAGTGTTAGATGTCTAAGGCCTGTTAAAGTTAAATCATTGAGAATGATGATTACGTGTCTCTGGGATTTACATGACATCTGAAACAAAAGGATAGATGATTAATTCACCTAAAACATTTCAAGTAAGGTACTTGAGGAGGACGATGTTATAGAATGGCACTTAATCATATACATTAGGGGTAGCAAACCGTTGCTAGGCGTTATTTTCTACTTGCATCAACCTTCTAGAATCTTGTGCAAGTGGGAGTTTGAAAAGACCTGATCTGCCCAAGATGCATATTAAGTTGATGTGGCTAGTGTGATATGATCCTTGTCGGGTCATACCCAATAACAGCTAAACAAACACCAATAAATTATGACACCAATTTAGAAAATGGGTTTTCTAAATCATTGCCTTTGTAGATGAACATCATTATATGGATAATTGTTCATATGGTACTATTGTTTTTTCATTATTAGTCTTACTATAATAACAAATAAAAGTACTAAGTTTATAAAGTTTAAATAAGTTTTAACTTTATAAACATAAGGGTTTAGTGAGTGTTTAATTATGCAACAAAACAAAGAGTGGGAATCCATTTTCAATGGATTTTCGGCCGCCCACTTGCTTTGGGGGTCCCATCTTTGTCTTGTAAACACAGATTAAAGGGCTTATCACTATCCTTCCCAGAGACTTCTCTCTAACATGCAAAGGCTGATTTTGCTCTCATCTTCCTCTCTCTCTTTTTCGAATTTGAAGTGAAGAGGCAAAATAAAAGCTGAAAGTTTCAGCATCAAAAGGGGTTTTCTTGCTGAAAGTTGGTGTCAAGAAACCTAGCATTCAAGAGGTTCGTTTGTGGCTTGGGGTATCACCATCTTGAGGTCTTCTTGCTTGAAGATTCAGCCACTAAACTCATCCTTTTCACCTCAACTATATCGATTTTCTGCTGCTCCAAAGGTTGTTTTTAACATCATATATATATATATATATATATATATATTATATATATATATATAATATATAATATATATATATATATATATATATATATATATATATATATATATATATATCTTTTCTTGTATGCATCTCGTATAATGATCCATGGTTTGGGGTTTGCTTGTTAATGGTTTTAATCATAATCATATTAGCAAGTTTTAAAACTTATTATCCGCTGTGTTTTTCATATTTACAAGCTTATATGAACTTTGATAAACTTGTTAAATCCCTTCACTACAAGACTCAAATAAAGGATTTAATATCCAAATTGTCTGAGGCTCAAGCCCAGCTTGTCACAGCTGAGGCTCAAGCCAGAAAGCTGCTATCTTAGAGCAAAACTTCCAAGCATCCTTGCATCATCCTCTTCACTCAAAACTTTGTTATCAAAACAAAGGTGGGTTGGGGACCAATGAAATTGCTCCACCACACTCTTATGAGTCTATTAGACAACCAAGGTGTGGTACTAAAGAGCAAGAGGTCCCATCTGCTGACCCACCATCATAGGGAAGATCCAGGTAGACCCTACCCCTCTTACTAGTGATGAACAACCTCTTACCACTAATGCCAGAGAAATCGAGCTAAGGTAGCCAGAAAAACTACCAAGAAAGTGGCTGAATCAAAGCTAAAGATTGACCCAAAGCAAAAGGGTATGTTCATCTTAACTAGATTCTAGGTGGTGGGAACTACTAAACCTGGAAAAGTGTGTAGTACCAACATAACTAACCAACAAAAGGATTAGAAGGAAAAAAGAAAGATTGTTGTTAAAGAAAGAAGACCAAGAAACAACAACCTTCACATTCCTAGAAGATTAACATTGCATGCATAATGTGTGGTCTGCAAAACCACATGGCCAAAGATAGTTATTACAATCCTACTAGCAGACATTATGCAAATATATTAAGAAAGAAGTAGTCAGGGAAGGTTTCTCATTTGGACCATATCAAATGGTCCAGGTGATGAAAAAGAAAAAGCTTGTTTCCGAAGTAAGGTTGCTTTCGAAAGAAATCCTTCTCCTGAAGGGAAAATGGCTTTGGAAGCTAAAACTGTGAAGACTTAGAAAGCCAAGAGAGTCCCCTTGAAACCATTCCAGAAGAAGAATGCTTCGGAAGAGAAGGTGGTAAAGGCCTCTTCCTAGAAGAAAGAAGCTTCGGAGAATGTCATGCTGCTCAAGCTTCAACAAGCTCATCCTATGATCAACCATGGGATGGAATGGAAGATCAAAGAAGATGCTTCAGCCCAAGCCTCCTCTTTATAAACACTTATTGAACCCCTATTAGAAGATGCATTAATTTTGGTTCAATAAAATCCTTATTAGAAGAGCCCAAGACCACAATGCTTGGGTTTCCAATAAAAACTCTTATGACAAGAACAATATATGTGGATTGTAGATAGTGGATGCTCCAGGCACATGACTAGGAACAAATCTCTCCTTCAACATTTCAACATTTGGATGAAGGTCCTATTCAGTTTGGCGGTGACACTAGAGGATACATTTCTGACAGAGGGAATGTATCCAACGACAAGTTAGAGGTTGACAAAGTACACTTTGTCAAACAACTTGAACATAATCTTTTAAGTGTTTCTCAATTCTGTGATCAAAAGCATCAAATGCTTTTCACAGAACATGAGTGCAACATCCCAAACCTGGGATGACCATTCCTCCGGAATTGGTGCTTCTTAGATCTCCTAGGAAAGGGGATATGTACAAGCTAGATATGAACTATGCTTCCACACTAGGAGAAGTATCATGCTTTATTTCCAAAGCTGATAGTGATGAGTCAACACTATGGCGCAAACGAATGTGTCATGTCAATTTTAAGACCATGAATAAATTGGTTAAAAATATCTTGGTACATAGTTTCCCTAAAAAGGAATTTTTCTATAAAGGTAACTGTGTTGCATGCTTGAAAGGGAAGCAACACAGGGCATCTTATAAATCCAAAGTTGTTAACTCCATTACCACCCCATTACACTTATTGCACATGGATCTATTTGGTCCAACTAGTATAATAAGCATTGGAAGGAAATCATATTGCCTTGTGATAGTTGATGATTATACAACATTTACATGGGTATTCTTACAAGAACTAAGGATGAAACTGCTAAAATGTTAGAATCTTTTATTCTTAAAATAGAAAATCATATTGATCACAAGGTAAAAATAATCAAAAGTGACCAAGGGACGGAGTTTATGAGTCAAGTTCTATAACTCAAAAGGGATTGCTAGACAATACAGTGCTCCTAGAACTCCTCAACAAAATAGGGTTGCTGAAAGGAGGAACAAGACACTTATTGAGGCTGCTCGGACTATGTTGGCTAATTCAAAGTTGCCTCTTACTTTCTGGGTAGAGGTAGTCCACACTACATGCTATGTGCAGAACAGAGTCCTTGTAGTTAAGCCATATGGAAAACCCCTTATGAGCTATGGAACAAGAGGCCACCGTTCAATGGCTTTCTAAGGTCCTTTGGCAGCAGGTGTACCATACTTAACACAAAAGAAAATTTGGCAAAATTTGCTGAAAAGTCGGATGATGCTATCTTTGTTGGATATTCCTCCAACTCTATTGCTTATAGAGTTTATAATATCAAAAATCAACAATTTGAGCAGTCATCCAACATTGTTGTCAATGAGCACACTCATTGTGTTAAGGGATGGCCCTAATTACATTTTTGACTTAGAATTGTTTCCTAACTATTCTAATCCATCTTGTGAGAATGTTTCAGCTAGAACAGGTCCTCAAAATGATCATGATCAACTGTTTGAGTTGCCCAGACCCTGTTCAAATTCTCTAAGAGTGACTAAAGATCCAACTCCAACTATCATAAGATCAAGTAGCATAACTCTTTCAAGAGATAGTGAAGCTTCAACCAGTGTTCCTTCAAGTGACACTAAACAACACCCGATTAACAAAAATAGTCTTTTGAAGGAACATGCAACTATTAATACAGCTTCTTAGCTAATCATTGATGATGATGTTTCTCTTTCATTCAATTAGTCCTCATTGAATGATATTGAACAACAACTAGCCCAAGTGTTCATGCTCCTGAGCAAAATATGTCCAACTTGGATTTATCTTTGCAACTAGAAGTGATTCCTAGACTAAGGATTCACAACACTCATCTAGCCGAGAATATCATAGGAGAAGTCTTTGAAGTTGTGAGAACAAGGGGACAACCTCATCATGGGAATGTCTGTTTGTCTCAGATGGAACCCAAGAAAGTAGAATAAGCCTTAAAGGCTAGTAGCTAGGTTAATTCAATGCAATAGGAGTTGCTTCAATTCAAAAGACAAAAAGTTTGGAACCTTTGCCTGCTACCATCTGGTCAAGTAACTATACGCACCAAATGGGTTTTCAGGAACAAGAGAGATGATAGAGGCTTGATCATCAAGAACAAAGCTAGACTGGTTGTTCAAGGATATACTCAGGAGGAAGGAATTGATTATACTGATGTCTTGGCCCCTGTTGCAAGACTTGAGGCAATTAGAATCTTCCTTGCTTATGCTGCATCCAAGAATTTTACTATTTATTAGCTTGATGTCAAGTGTGCCTTTCTATATGGAAATATAGATAGAGAGGTCTATGTATGCCAACCTCCAGGATTTGAAGACCCACAACACCCCAACTATGTGTGCAATCTAGATAAAGCTATTTATGGGCCGCACCAGGCACCTAGGCTGTGGTATGAGACTTTGTCTTAATTTCTCTTGAAGAATGGTTACACTAGAGGTACCATTGATAAGACTCTTTTCAGAAATAAGTATGGGAAAGACATATTGCTCGTTCAGGTCTATGTTGATGAAATCATATTTTGTTCTTCAAATGACCAGATGTGTAAAGACTTTGAGAGCATTATGAAGAAGAAGTTTGAGATGAGTTCCATTGGAAAAATGGACTTTTTCCTTGGAATTCAAGTGAAGCAGATGGAGAAGGGTTATTTATCAATCAATCTAAGTATGTCTCTGATATCTTAGAGAGATTAGATATAAAGGATTGTAAGCCAGCCAAGACACCCATACCCAAAAACATAAACTTTGTCCTGACTCTAAGGGGGAGGATAATGATCACATCAAGTTAGGGAAATCATTGGTCTTTGATGTATCTCACAGCAAGTAGACTTGATATCATGTTTGTACATGCATCTATGCAAGATATCATGTTGCTTCAAAGGTGTCTCACCTAGTTGCTACCAAGAGAATCCTTAGATACCTCAAAGGAGCACCTAAATTAGGTCTATGGTATCCTAGGAATAGCAATTTCAATCTTTATGGCTACTCAGATAGTGACTATGGTGGTTGTAACATCAACAAGAAATCCACATCAGGAGGATGTCAATTTCTTAGTGGAAGGATCATCTCATGAAAATACAAGAAGCAATCATGTGTCTCAATATCTACTGCTGAAGCTGACTACATTGCCGCTGCAAGTTGCTGTGCTCAGTTGCTTTGGATTCAAAACGATGCTAGACTATGGATTCAACTTCATGAGCACTCCTATCCACATTGACAACTACTGAAAATCCCGTGACGCATTCAAAGACAAAGCACATTCATATCAGGTATCATTTCATTAGATATATTCATGAGAAGAACCTGATCAAACTAATCAAAGTTGATTCAAAAGAACAATATGATGATTTGTTCACTAAAGCTTTTGATGAACAACGGTTTTAAAATATCTCATTACAGCTTTTAGGATGATAAACATTGACTAGTGTATCTCACTTGAAAACCTTTTTGAAATATGTAATGTCTTTTGTCATAACATTCTAAGCCCTATTACATTAGGTTAAAATTTTCTAAGTATGGTTTTTTTTTAAAGAGAAATTAACCTTCAGAAGATTCTTTTCATATCTTCTGAAGCTAAATTCCTCCAAGGGAAATCTTCTTCTCGGAAGAGTTTTTAGTCTCGAAAGAAGCGATTGATTGCGTATCACATCTACTTTTGAAGCATATAAAACTCTCCATTCGGAAAGCACATTTTACTCTCTGAAGCAAGAATTTACCTTTGGAAGTGAAATTGACTTCGAAAGAAGAATACCTTTGGAAGATGATTACCCTCGCAAATCCTTTATACTCAGAAGAAAATCTTACCGTGTAATGGAAACCTTTGGGCCCCACATAGTAAAAAGTAAAGATTTTATTAATGATGTCGAAATCTTTTAAATGGTTTTTTTATTTACCGCCTTTGTCACATCTTACCCCTGTCACGTCTTACCCCAAACCATCTTTTTACCTTATCCAAAACCCCAAAAACCGCCATTCCACCCATGAAAATAATCATGACTCTTCACTTTAATCTTTTTACCAAATTTACTATCCAAAGCTTCTTTCACCCCAAATTCACCCTGCTCAAACTTGTTTCATCATCTTCTTTCTTACAATGGCGCTTAACCATCAACATAACCAGGTTGCATTCCATGACTCTACCAAGGATGGTAACTTCTCAGACATCATCTCCTTTCTTACCCAGTCTACCTACTTTACCACTCTGACTGTGACCCCTATCGTTTACTTGAATCAAATGGAAGAATTTTGGGCTAACGGTCAGATAGTACTCCTAAACGGAGTTAGGGTTATTCGGACAAGCATTTCTGGCCTGGAGTTGGTCATTACTAAACAAGTCATTGGGAGCATCTAGAGCTCCATGATGAGGCACTCAAACTTAGTTCCCTAAATCAGATCTTGATGATACATATCTCCAAATGGGATATGGTGGAGATCTGAGTAGGTCTATAGTGTATAAGTTCAATTTCTCCTACAACTAGAAGTTCCTACTTCATGTTCTTTTCCACTATTTGTCTAACAATTTTAGGGGATGGGATCAAATCCCATATGAACTGGCTGCCTAGTTCTGGATTGGTGAAGATCCTCTACTTCAACTACTCAATGTTTGTGCTGACTAACCTTAAGGGGAACCTTCAAAAGGACACATTCTTTATGTATCCTAGATTCATCCAACACATAATCAACTGTGAGTTGGACAAGAGTAACGGGTTGTTTGATAAAACTAACTCAATAAGATCTGACTAAGTCAGAAGCTAACCCAATTAGAAGTTCTGACTGAGTCTACATTTGACTGAAACTTGGTTGTTTGATTCAGTATCTGACTGACTCTGCCGAATGATTAAACTAATCATATTATCCTTATATTTTAACTGGTGTTATGTAATAACTCCTTTTATATATAAACATGACCAGTTTTTTTCCAAAATGGTTTTTTATCTCTCTACAAGTAGGGTACAAATTATAAACCCACCCTCACAAGTCACAACAGTGTAAAGTCTCTTCTAACCCTAACTCTCTACAACAAGAATGGTGAAAGTAGCGAAAACAAAGAAGCAAAAACCCACCAAAAACAAGAAACCACCACCAACAAGAAGAAGATCCCAAAGACAATGAAGAAGAAAACCCTAACCCAAAATCCCATCTCAAACCCACCTGCAAATCAACCTATTGATGCATCCTTTGACTCCGACGGAGACGACAACTCTTCGAAACACATCCAAAAGCTCATCGAACCCTACACCAAAGACTAATTGATCAAATTCATTGTCAACGCCACTGTTATAGGGTGGATTGGCCGGCTGCGCAAATAGGTCAGCATGTATTTTTTTTAGGTTTGTGTCAGCTGCAAAGGACCCAGTCAGCAGCTACCATTTGCATATCAAATGGGCTGACCTGCTGACCGAGTCAGACAGTCAGCCGGGTCAGCCAAAATTAAACAGCCCCTAAGCTTGTCTATGCAGCTACTCTGCATGTCCCTCAAAAGAGGCCGACCATCTTCAAAATCTTGAAGAGAGTGTCCACCAATTTCACTGGAAGACACACTGTGCTTCTTCTAGGTATGATTGAGCCAATGGCTTATGGTGACATGCCTATTCACCCCATAAGTGATGAACCCACACCAGCAACTACCCTTACTTTGCCAAATCTTCCTGCTCACCCCATCAAACACACATATCAAGACGCAAACGAACCATTGCTTAGTCTACTCTGATTGAGCAAGCCCCTCCTGTTCAAACCAAAATGGCTAGAGTGGAATCATGGGCTCCCACTCAATCAAAAGTCTCACCATCCTTCTCATTTGACCTTAATATGGGATTTGAGCTTCCCCAATCTCAATTCCCTGAGCCCCAAACCTAGGCTGCAAGCCCTCAGGATGAGTCCCAACACTCTCCTGAGAAACCAAAAAGGGACAACCCCACCAAAGGCTCAATGCCAGTAAACATTAACCAATGTCCCGAGTCACTAGGCTTCACTTACCTATCATTTAATGACCATTTAATCAGAATTGATGAGGAGATTGCGTCTCTTCATAGCAATGAAGTTGATTCACAACACCCTTTAATGGATCAATAGAGCCTAGAGGGATCTCTTATCTCTAGCACATATTAGTTAAAACCAACTGAGGTGAGTCCCACAAATATGGAGGGGACTCATGTAAATTTAGCTGCCACTACTAAAGGAAACTCATTGGATCTTCAGGCCAGTGGTACCGTCTCTGAGACTGAATCAACGACAACTGTGCCTTTTGATGACTCTGAAAGAGACATCCTCAGGTAAGGGAAACCAGGGTGCCAAGAACCACATTTGGTGGTGACGGTGAACATACAAGGTATGTTACCTCATCTCCCCATGATTCTTCAAAAGAAGATGAGGGTAGTATGCAACTCACCATTCAAGACCTACTTTCTAAAGTCTCAAACCTTGAATCAAAGGTTAAGACTTTAGAGGACAGGTCTACCACTCAACAACTTGAAATTGAAAATCTCAAGGCTTAACTAGCCGAGAAACAGATTGAGAGATCTGTCAGGCATGTACATGCTCAGGTCTCACTGGCCTCTTCCTTTAGCTCATCTAGCTTTCAAGATGATACTACCAAAAAGGGGAGAGTTTTCAGAGACAACCAACAAAGAAACCACATAGCCAAGCTTTAAGTTCTCTATCTGCTAGATACCCAGCTCCTACAACAACAGTCTTTCCTGAGCCTCCTCAAATTATCCTGCAAATGGACCTAAGGATGCTCAGAGATCTTAACAGGATCTTCTCCAAGTTCCTATTAAGATCTTCTTTATATCATCCTAGCCTTGATGCTGCTATGATATACTTTGGAGCTAAAGAGCTTCAGAGGCTAAATGTACCTTCTACCACTGTGGACGAAGTTGGTCAACCTAAGGCCCAAATGGAACCTGAGATTCATTTCGAAGGGGAAACAAAGATTAATGTCCCGGTAACTAAGACAATTGGGATAGATAGTGCATTCCGTCAGACTTTCAAAGCTGAATTCAAAGCCTCGGAAGAACAATTTTCAATCTTTCAAAGTTGAGATGGAAGCTATAGAAAGCCTATTCTCCTTGTCTGAGAATCTAATCATCACAGATGCAATTCTAGAGCTAGCATCTGAGGTGAATAGTGAGGAATTTCTCAACCGACTCCTAGCTCAAACAACTTCATTATCCCCATCCACCATTCCTCAATCTGAACCCTCTTTTCAAGAACCACCAAAGTCTAGCACTTCGGAAGATGTCAAAGGCAAGAATAAGATGATTGCGGAAGAACTTCAGGAGGAGGAGAGGATTGAGAAACTTAAAATAAAAGGTATACTCCCAACTAGGAAGTTGCTAGCTGCCAACACCAAAGCATCTGCAGTTAACAACAAGAAAAGGGTGGAGATCATTGACAAGCTAATCAAGCTTGGAGTTGTCACTAAAGATATACTCCTGCTACCACTAGAGGAGTTAGTAGGGTCAGAATAGGCAACCATGTTGTAGATTGAATGAAGGGAGGAAGTAGCAAGGTTGGCCTTAGACGAGGAAAGGGAAAGGAAGAAAAGGGAAGTTGATCTATAGCTTAGGAGGGAAAGGATAACTTTCCTAACCTCCAGGGTTTTCTCTCTTTAATAACTATCTCCACACGACAATGAAACGATCCTATGGCTCTTCAAAAAAGAGCAGGATCAACTGGAGAAAGAGAGGAAAAAAGTTGCAAACGAGAAGATGAGGGGGAAGAAGAGAAAGGAAGAAGAAGCTGGGGTCATTGTTGCCAAGAAAATAGGTGAAAAGGCCTGGATGAAGGATTATCTCTAGGCTCATAGCTTCTCTGGTAGGCAAGTGGGACTCATGTCTAAAAAGACACTCCAGCAACATGTCAGTGACAACAGGCTGACATTCGCTTGGAAAAAGGAAAGACATGTTCAAAAGAGGATATGGGATGATTCAAACCAACACCACAACCCCAACCTACAACCCAAACACAATCCCAACCTCAACCTGAGCCTTTCCCATTTCCCTTCCCCATCAAAACTAAACCCACTTCAGAACCTAACACCCCTGAACCCACACTAACCATCATACCTAACTCATCACCACAACCACCTTAACTAATCATCCCTCAACCTAAAACACTACCCATAACCCAAACACCACTACCTACCCTACAACCATCCATACCATCCCCTCAACCTTCTAAATATCTCTCCTTAGAGGAGTTTAAGGAGATCAAGATGAAGCTCATCAGATGCGTAACTTTGACTAACATATCTTGTGAGGAGGATTTCGTCAAGCTAACTTTTGTTGATGGATCCTCATGTTCGTTCACAAGAGATCAATTCCTTGATTTGCCAAGAGGAACATTGGACTAGACTGATAAACTTCTTGGGCTCAACTTAGATTCACTCAATGATAAAGAGAAGAAGCTAGAAGAAAGCTGGTGACTTAGCTGGATACCAAGAAGGGGGCCAAAGTACCTAGCAAACTCTTTTTATGCCAAGAAAGAAGATTGTCTAGTGGAGGTTTGAAGGCTCTTCTCACAACTTTGTTGTTGAGAGAGAGAGAGAGAGAATAGTGAGCTAAACAGGCTTAATTCATACTCTCTACTATATTTGAGCAGATTTGATATTGCTGAGTTAGCATAGAAGCCATTCTCCAACCCCTCAAACTCCAAGGCTGCAGCCCATATCAGAAATCACCTGAGTAGCCTTCACCTTGCTGAGCTCACCGCTAGGACAAGGATTGAAGAGGTGTCAAAAAAGAGAGAGAAGGAGGAGAGGAAAGGATCAACAACCAAAGGCAAAGCCTTTCTCCAAATGCTTGTAGATCCTAAATTTGAATCCATTGTTAGATGGGACTATGACTATAACTCTCATCAACTAACTCCCTTCAAGGGGGCATAACAAAGGGTGCATCTCATTAGGAGTGATAGATTGGATCTCCTATCCACTAATGACTTGCGCAAACTTCTCAACACAACTCCAGCCAGAACAAAGAAAAAGCAATTATCTCATGTCCTTTGTGCAAAAAGTTTTAAGAAGCAGAAGTAAGTAAGGTTTTAATAGCATTAGCCTAGGGGGAGTTTGTTGGATCTAGAAAGGCTGGTGCAACCAAAACCAAACACTTAGATTATTTTGATGCAAATTATAAAGGACTTTTGAAGCTAAGTATGGAGCTTTCGAAGGAAATGGAACTCTTTTGAAGATTAAGTGCAAGATCAACTTCCAAAGGAAACCTCTAACTTCCAAAGACAAAGTCTTCTCTTCCGAAGTTCAACACTTAGAAGAATCAAAGACAAAGACTTTCGAAGTAGAAGTCCTCCAACCACAAAAGAAGCAGCCTCTTCCAAAGTATAAAAGGCTTCAGAAGAACTTGTTCTTCCAAAGCCAATTAACTTTTGGAAGATGCTTCTATGGACTAGTGGACATAAGTATAGTTCATTTGACACTCTATTGTATACCTCTGAGATACTACATGGTGTTTTCTCAAAAGGCCATGCAGTTAACCATACTTTATTCCAATGTTCACCTTTATTTGCTAGTATAGTTACTAACTTTAGTTGGTGACAAAAGGTAGGTCATGGACATGTCATGACTACCATATCTTAGATAAGACATTATCTAAGATACCTTAACTGTAGCATTGTAGTATCTACTTTAGTTATAGGATTCTAGCTGGTATCAAAGTATTACCGATTGTAAGTATAGTATACATAGTTTCTCATTGTAACTCTTGTATCATGCTTGTAAGAGTGTTATGAACTTTGAGTTGAGAAGTAATATATATCAGTACCTTGAAAAATGATTTCTTTTTGTTCTTAAGTTAATTAGTATAATACAATGAACTCTTTGAGAGATTCTGCATTATCAAACCGTGTGAGTCTAAGTGAGTTTGAGAGAAAACAAAGTGTTAAGTGACTTATACTAATCCTGCAATTTGGTAACTCGAATGCCAAAGAAAGAGTTTACAAGTGATGAAAACTATTTTTCGTGCCTCAGGGAAGCAACACAAGGTATTTCACAAGCCAAAGGAATGAAACTCTATCACTACTCCTTTACACTTATTACATATGGATCTATTTAGACCCACCAGTGTAATGAGTCTAGGAAGGACCACTTACTGTTTGGTGGTCACAATTGATTTTACAAGGTTTACTTAGGTCTTCTTTCTTAAAACTAAGGATGAGACCCTTGAGATTTTGAAGAATTTCATCTTAAAGATTGAGAATCAATATGATCACAAGGTCAAACCCATAAGATGTAATCAAAGAACAGAATTCAAGAACCAAATCCTTGATACATTTTGTGATGAAAAGGGTATTACAAACAATATTGTGCTCCCAGGACTCGTTAACAAAGCGGTGTTGCTGAGAGGAGAAACATGAAACTAATTGAAGCTTCAAGAAATATGTTGTCTAACTCTAAACTACCTATCACCTTATGGGGAGAAGTAATGAACACTACTTGCTATGTGCAAAACAGAGTTTTAGTAGTTAAGACATATGGCAAGACTCCATATGAACTTTGGCATAAGAGGAAACCTTTCATTGGTTTTCCCAGTCATTTGGATGTCCTTGTACCATCTTGAATACCAAATATCAAATTGCCAAGTTGTATGAAATATCAGGTGATGGACACTTTATTGGATACTCTTCCCAAGCCAAGGCTTATGGAGTATACAATCTTAGAACTAGAGTAGTTGAGGAGTCAGCCAATGTGACTTTCAATGAGCACACTTCTAGTGTGAAAGGTTCTGGTCCTGATTGGTTATTTGATCTTAATTTAGTTACCAATTTTTTAACAAATATTGTGAGAATGTTTCAAAATCTATAGATATACTATCAGTAGGTGATCCTGACCCAATATTTGAGCTAAGAAGACCATCAAGATACACTATTTCAGCTCCAGTCGTAACTAACCCTGCAAATGGAGTTCCTATCAGCACAACAATGACAAATCCAACTGATGCATCTGAGGTGCCTTCAAATTCCAACTCAAAGACACAAAACTCAAATAAAAGAGGTGGTGAAAGTGATCAAGAATTTCATGATGCTGCCAACCACTCCATTGAAGACAACATAAATGATATCACTCACTCATTGGATCAATTTTCTTTTGATAAGTGTGTTGATGTGGTGGGTGAATCATATTTGCCAAATCTAAATTTTTCTAATTTAGATCTCTCCAAGCAACTTGTTGTGATATGTCAATTGAGGATCCACAAGTCTCACCCCACCGCAAACATCATTGGAGATGTTGAGATAGGGGTGAGAATAAGAGGACAAAACCATCATCTAAATGTTTGTCTTCACTCTTGTTTCTTATCTTAGATAGAGTCAAAGAAAGTTGTTGAGGCTTTAAAGGATGGAAGTTGGGTTGAAGCTATGCAAGAGGAGTTCCTTTAATTCAAAAGGCAAAAGGTTTGGAACCTATGTCCTCTTTCTTAAGGGAAGACTATCATAGGAACCAAATGAGTGTTCAGGAATAAGAAAGATGATAAAGGACTTGTCATTAAGAATAAGCTAAGACTAGTTATCCAATAATACACACAAGAAGAAGGAATTGAATATACAAATGTTTTTGCTCCCGTGACAAGACTTGAAGCTGTCGGAATATTCTAAACTTTTTCTACATCCAAGGATTTCAAGGTCTACCAGCTTGATGTCAAGTGTGCTTTCTCTATGGGGTGATTGATGAGGAGGTTATGTCAAACAACCAGCTGGCTTTGCAAACCCCTTATCTTCCAGATTATGTTTGCAGTCTTGACAAAGCTCTTTATGGGCTGCACCAAGCACCAAGGAAGTAGTATGAGACACTATCTCAGTATCTCTGTTAGCATGGCTACAAAACAGGTACTATAGATGGAAGTCTCTTCATCAAAGGAACAGGGAATGACTTAATTTTATTTCAAGTATATGTAAACGATATTATCTTCTGGTCAACTAATCCAAAGCTCTACAAATACTTTGAGAAACTGATAAATGATAGATTTGAAGTGAGTACCATGGGGGAACTTAATTTCTTTCTAGGAATTCAAGTGAAGCAAGTTGATAGTGGCATCTTCATAAGTCAGTCAAAGTATTTACAAGACGTACTTACAAGATTCAAGATGACTGATTGTAGGGTTGCTAAGACACCTATAGCCAAAATTCACTCCTTTGGACCTGATCATGAGGGTAAGTGTGTGGATGAACATCTTTATAGGGCTATGATTGGGTCTCTTATGCACCTCACTGCTAGCAGGACTAATATCATGTTTGCCACATGTATTTATGCAAGATATCAGGACAACCCCAAGATGTCACACCTAGTTACTGTTAAAAAGGATTCTAAGATATCTTAAAGGTGCTCAAATACTTGGCTTTTTGTATCCAAAGAATTTTGACTTCAATCTATATGCATATACAGATAGTGACTAAGGTGGCTACAACATGATTGCAAAGTCTACATCAGGGGGTGTCAATTCCTTGGTGGAAGAATAGTCTCTTGGCAATGCAAGAAACAATCTCGTATGTCTCCATCAACTGCTAAAGCTGAATACATTGCTGCTGCATGCTGCTATGCTCAAGTGCTTTGGATTCAGAATCAGGTGCTGGACTATGGATTTAACTTCAAGCAGACTCCCATCCACATAGACAATAATAATGCTATATCTATTACAAAGAATTTTATGCAACACTCAAGGAAAAACACATCAATATTAGGTATCATTTGATTATAGATAACTTTGAAAAGGGATAAATCAAACTATTCAAAGTCAACACAAATGAACAATATGTTGATTTTTCAGCAAAGCTTTTGATGAGTAGTGATTTAAGTATCTTGTATCAGCTATTACAATAATTAACCTTGAGTAGGTTTTCTTTAAACTAGATCATATTATTTCTAAAACCTGTGTGTCCTAAGTTATCTATTTTATCACCTTTATAAGCCCTTTGGTTACTGTAGAATAAAAATCTTTTTAAAACACATTTCTTAGATTTTGGAAAATTTTGATCATTTTATCCTTCGAAAGGTATAAATTTACCTTTGAAAGAAACTTATGTCTTCAAAAACAAATAACTACTTCAGTGAATTTACATTCAGAAGAAATTTGTGAAATATCATCCGAAGCTTAAATTTCTCTTGAGTATTTGTATGTTTTTGAACAACATTTTTCTTCAGAAAGAAATTTGGTCTCGGAAGTTTTATTCTTCTTAAAATAGAAAATTCTCTGAGTACAAATTTCTTCCAAAGAAGAAATTTCTGAACTCTTTGGAATATCTTCCAAAGTCATTTTGGCTTTGAAGGTTTTCATCAAATGTTCCGAAGTAAAATTACCTTCGGATGTTTTAAACTTCCAAGAAAACTACCTTTTTAGGCACTTTTTCAAAGGTGGGACTGACATCCGGATTTCCAAGTTTATCCTCTTTTATTAACTTTGTCTCAAATCCATTTCATATAGATATACCCAACGATTCCCCCCTCTTTCACTCTCTTCTTCATATGAACTATTCCAAAACCTAAATTCATCCAGAAACCGCCTTTGTTCTTATCTTCCTTCACTAATAATCTTTCTAAAATGGTGTTGGTACATATCTACCTAGTTTAGGAGCTTATTTTAAAATGTCTGTCATGTCTTACATATATGTAATGAATGAGTGAATGAAATGTAATATGTGATTGATGCTTATAATGCTTAATATTTCATTGTATTATTTTGTTAAGGAATAATGAACTAACTATATAGGTTTGAGGTTGTTGTGTATAGTTCTTAGTCAATAATGATTGAGAAACGTGTTCAAACTTAATCGTATGAAGTCTTCATGCGAATGGACCATGCTAATGGACCATATGCATGAATACTTCATGCTAATGTACCAGTCGTACGACTGAACCAGGAGACTAGATCAGCCGCACGATTGATACATAAGATTGACTCAGTCGCACAACTGAACCTTCAGTCATGCGTATGAATCAATCGCATGATTCAGTCGCACGACTGAACCATGCTAATGGTTCAGTTGTAAGATTGAAACCCCTAACCTATAAATACCACCTAATTTTTGGAAAAACATAACACTTGAATCCTTTTGACACATATTCGTACCCTAGCCGTCTAGAGACTCCGGAAAACTTGTTCCAAGTTCATAGTTCGCAGTTGATCTTGTTCTAATCGTTCTTAAAGTTTCTTTAATCGTTAGATTGATCGGAACTGCGTTCTCACTGATTGGATCGCCAATCAAATAGGATTCCGCACTATTTGATCTGGTTTCACGCATAATCATTTAGTACTCCGTACGTACACGGTCCTAACAAGTGGTATCAGAGCTTTGGCTCTTGATTTTGCGTGTGTTTCGATTAGTTTTGGTGTAAAAATCACGTTTTTCATTCAAAAGAGTCACCTCTTTTGAGAAAAACAGTGTTTTCAGTGTCTCCAGGTCTCAAAGTTTACGTTTTTTGGCATACGGCAGATTAGAGTTCCTTGAAAATTCGTGTTTTTGTGTCAAAGTGTCAAAAAACCTTCAATTTTTCAAAAATAGCAGCCTTCAGTCACACGATTGGCTCAATCGCACGACTGAACTCGATTGCACACCCATTCGCACGATTGAACTCAGTCGCTCATCCATTCGTACAACTAAACATCTTCATTCGCTTGTCTCCAATCACACACTCCATACATACGACTGAATCCAACTGCACGATTGAATTCATTCACATACTCCATTCGCACCCTTCATTGGCACGACTGACTCATCCGCATTTGTCCAATCGTATGATTCACTCATTCGCATCTGTCCATTCATGCAAGTGAATCAGTTGAGTTCTAAAGTTCAAAGTTTAAAGAGATGGAAGATCAGTTCTCTGCGTTTACTGTCGGTAGGGACACATGGATCCAGAACCTTTTGCTTCTGGAAAATAAAATTGGGAATCACAATAAACTACCTAAACTTATAACGTTAGATGATTACCCATAGTGGAAGCAGCGATTCGAGATCTATCTTAATGGAGTTGATCCCAACCTTTGGGAATCTATTGAGACAGGTTATAGTATGCCAGTTGGTGCTGATGGCTTTAAATTAACCTTGGGAGGTATGACTGATAGCCTGAAGGCAAAGTATAATGCTGAAAAGAAGGTGTATGCCCTGTTGACTCAATCAATACCAAAAGACATATTCCATCAGTTTTTGAGAACAAACAGGCAAAGAAGTCATGGGAAGCTTTGGAGAATGATACGACGTGAATGCAACGTTGAAAGCTTTAAAGGCAAAGGCTCTGAAGAAGGAGTTTGATAACTTTTCTTCGATGGGGAAAGAAAGCTTGGATGATGTTATAGACAGGTTCTACCATCTAATGAGTGAGCTGCACACTCATGGGGTCACAACGTCAATGGAAGACAAAGTGTCAAGCTTTGCCGATGGTTTGCCAGAGAAGTGGGACTCGTTTGTGTCTAAATTGAGAAAGAACAATATACTGACAAAATTAGACATAAACGACTTCATCCTGAAATTGAGGGAGGAGGAACTAAGGATGAAGTACAGGTCACAGAAAGGATCCTATGACCAGAATCCTTCACTATATAACTCATCTCCTAACCCAACCAGTTCAGGAGCACCACTTCAAACAGCGTTTGTGTCTAGTTCAACCGTTCCTTCTCAAACCACAGCTTCAGGATCTGAAACGTCAGGGTCATCTAGTGCCCAATATATCGCACCTGAAGCAAATACTACTAAGTTGAAGACCGAGAATCTAGGAAATATTACTGTGGAGGTTGTAAAGGAGCATATGGACCTTCTAGCAGCGGTTGTTCATTCTTATGATGGTCTAATTGCAGGGAAAATTGGTAATTGTCATCTGGCCGATGAAGACTATGAGCAGTTGGATGAAAATGAACTAGAAAGGATAGATATCATATTGGCCTTGGTTAGTGCTGTCAGAAGGGCGAAAAAGTTTGTAAAGAAGACTGGACAGAACTTGATATTCACAAAAGATACTACCTTTGGTTTCAACAAAACGAAAGTTACCTGTTTTAACTGTAGAGAAAAAGGGCATTTCAAACGTGAATGTGTAATGCCCAAGAAGACAGGTAACGAAAATCCATTCTTAACCTTCACCCGTCAAGATAAACAAATGAGTGGAGCTACCTCATCAGGCAAAGAGACAAAGGCCTTGACTACTCAGGATGACGAAGGGCAGGATTGGACATTCCATTTTGTGTCTCGTGGTGAATCGAATATTGCATGTGTCGAGGGTTTGGATGATGACTCTGCAAGTGAAGGTGAAATCACAGTTGAACTAGTGATGTCAGATAATGAAGATACTGCTAATGTGGTCAATCACCTAATTGAAGAAGATCTTAAAACGACAAGTTCAGAATTTCCAGCATCCGAAGAGTCAAACTTTGCGTTAATGGCTGATTCAATAGATTCTTCACAGGTAAGTACCAAAGACCACTCTTTGAAAATCATGCTTGTAATGAATGTAACAAATTTAGAGAAAGCATAGATTTATAATTTGCTACTTTATTAGAACATAATGATAGCTTAGTAAATGACTTACAACTATGCACAAAAGCTAATCGGATTTTAAAACAAAATGATCACAGTTATAAAGAGAAAATGGAACTTTTAAATAAACAACTAAGAGAAACCGAGGTTGTTGCTTTTAATCAAGCCAATGATATAAAGTTCTATTTAAACTTCCTGGAAGAAACTAAGAAAGAAAAAGCAGTTTTACAAGTCGATGTCAACTCATTAAAACAAAAAAACTGCACAACTGGACTGGTTCTTCTTACATAGTTCAACACTTAGTGAAAGAACGAAATAATGGGGAGGTTTTGGGTTACAAAGTGGTCCCACCATCACATGAGATCATGTTAAATGTAGACCAGTTAATAACAATCCAATTAAGGATCATATGGTGTCCACTCCTCTAGTTAGTGATCTAGATTACACGGGTAAACTGGTAAATTCTATCAGTAAACAGAAGGAGGCTACTTTGAAATCTAAAGGTAAGATGCCTAATGTGAATTTGGATGAACAATTTGAAAAGGTTAATGTAAAGACAGGTTCACACATGTCTATTTCTGAACCCAAAACGACCAAACCAGTTAACCAACCACGTGCTCCACGTCACAGTCCAAATAAACAAAAGGCTAAAGATGTTAAAAACATTCAAATAATGAATTTTGTTACAGAAGCAAAAACATCTAAACAAGAAGTGTTCAAACCCAACCAGACTAAAGTTACACCTGTATCACACACTTCCCCACAAAGACAATTTTCTCAACATGTAGAAGGTAGATCATGCTACAATTATGGAAAGAAAGGACACATCGCTTCTAATTATCCTTACTATCAGACACCAAGAAAGAAAATTGAATGTCATGATACTAAATCAAGTTCTTCGAAAAGGACTTCTATTACTCCACCAAAAAGAACTAATGAACCTAAAGTTCAAACAGTAAGCCAGACGTCTATTTATCACAAACAGCCTTACAGAAAACTGGCTTATGGAAAGAAAAGTCATGTTCAGTGCTTCATATTGAGAACAATAAGAAGAACGATATGCCCTCACCCTCAAATGGACAGTGGGTTAAGTTCATAATATGTGATTCCTCTGGGTCACCCAAGCCAGTTAAGGCATAGGTCCCAAACCTAAACTGGTATTTTCCTCTGAATGTGCAGGTGTCCGTTAAAGTGCTATCACAAATACCTGGATTGTTGATAGTGGGGCGTCTAGGCATATGACTCGGAACCTTTCTCTCCTTTCAAATGTCAAACAAATTAAAGGGGACATGTCTCATCTGCGGAAATAAAGGAGGATACATCACCACTCAAGGCGAAGTGGAAACCAGAAAGTAAAGTTTGATAAGGTCAACTACGTTCAAAAATTACAAAATAACTTGATTTCAGTCTCCCAGATCTGTGACAAAGAATTCAAAGTTGTTTTTGACAACAAGAAGTGCTATGTGTTGAAGAAGGATTACATTACCCGGAGGACCAGATATTAATGTCAGCTTCAAGATATAATGATTTATATGTCTTGGATTTATCAAAAGTCTCCACAACCGATCATCAAGTTCAATGCTTCTTGTCCAAGGCAACTAAGAGGGACTCGATCTCCTGGCATAGGATAATGGGACACATACATCCACAAAAGATGAATCATCTGATTCAGAATGATTTAGTAAACGAAGTTAATGTTAAGAATTTTCAACTTCGGGATTTTTGTGTAGCATGTAAGAAATATAAACAGAACATGAAGTCTCACAAGGCAAAGAAAGTAAATTCCATAGAATTGCCTCTCGAACTTCTACACATGGATCTGTTTGGTCGTGTTAGCACCAAGAGCATCGCTGGTGATTTGTATTGTTATGTAGTCACTGATGACTACTCTAGATTCTCTTGGATGATGTTTTTGAAATCCAAATCAGAAACATTTGAATCATTCAAACAGCTGGTGACCACATTGGAATCTCTCTACAAACTGAAAGTGCGTCAGATTCGCTCAGACAATGACACGGAGTTCAAGAACCAATGGATGGAGGCATTTTGCAGAGAAAAAGGAATTGTACATCAATTCACATCAGCCTACACTCTACAAATGAAGGGAGTTGCTAAATGAAAGAATAGGAGCTTGATAGAGATAGCATGAACGATGCTAGCCAACTCGAAACTGCCTATCCAATTTTGGAACGAGGCAGTGGTGAATGCATGTTACACCCTAAATCAAGTCTTGGTGGTCAAACATCAATGTAAATGTGTTATGAGTTGCTCCAGCGACGTAAACCTAATCTGGAGTACCTGGAACAATTTGGCGCACTATGTACGCTTCTGAAGAGAACTCAGTCAGGGAAATTCGGTGAGAAGGCTGAAGAAGGGATTTTTCTAGGATACAATATACCGAATAAGAGAGTTTACACAACTCAACGGGTCAGGTAGAAGTGTGGTGCAACGTTGACGTTCAGAGATACACCACCCCCTTGCTGGAAAAGAACCCGCATTCTTCTTCGATTATGATGGATCTTTAAGTCCTTCAACTTCCCTCTCTCCCCTCCTGATGATGAGTGATCAACCAAAAAGATGTACGATGTCTTAAACACACCATCACTAGACTCGACAACATTAGGTTCACAAGGTGAGTCTTCTAGTCCTTCAGGGGGAGCACTTGAGGTAAGTGACTCCTTCTTTGATGATGAAGACATGGAGAATGATCAGATGGATCAAGAGGAACAGGTTCCTGCTACTGAAAGTACACAAGAATCAGATGTTGATGCCTCTGACACTTTGGAACCTCGCACTCCAATGGTTACAGATACTGAACCAGGAATTCAAAATCTGGATTAGGAAGTAGTAGTTCCCACGACTCCCGGATCTCGACTAAATGTATATCATCCTCTAGACAATGTCATAGGGGATGTATAATCGGGAGTGCAGACAAGAATCAGCTATACTCAGCTGATTATGCCTCAGTCATGGAAAAAGGCTATCTTCACGACAGTGCTTATCGATGTTTTGTGTCTTAATTTGAGCCAAAATATGCAAGTGAAGCCTTAAATGATGAGGCATGGGTTAGTTCCATGCAAGAAGAACTCCTTCAATTCAAGAAGCTGGGAGTATGGACACTAGTGGATAGACAAAAAGGTGCTAAAGTAATAGGCACTAAATGGGTCTTGAAGTGCAAGAAAGATGACCAAGGGTCATAATCAGAAACAAGGCTTGACTTGTCGTTCAAGGTTTTAGACAAGTTGAAGGAATTGATTACAATGAAGTGTTTGCACCTGTGGGTAGAATGGAAGCAATCCGTATCTTCCTAGCCTATGCATCTTATATGAAGACCAAAGTTTATCAACTAGATGTAAAGTGTGCATTCCTTCATGGGGAAATATGTGAGACAGTGTATGTCAATCAACCCAAAGGATTTGAGGATCCTTACCATTGGGACAGAGTTTACAAGCTAGATAAGGCTCTCTATGGGCTTCGTCAAGCCTCGAGAGCATGGTATGAGAACTCAAACTCATCTGGTGAAAACACGGCTTTCGCAGAGGAGTTATTGACTACACTCTATTCATAAAAGAAAAAGATGGCGACTTACTGCTAGTACAGATTTATGTTGATGACATAATCTTTGGATTCAAAAATGAAGAGCTATGTAAAGAATTTGAATTTGTAATGAAAGTAGAATTTGAGATGAGTGTAATGGGGGAGATGAAGTTCTTCCTAGGGTTATAGGTGGATCAAACACCAAAAGGAATATTCTTGCATGAGACTAAATATGTAGGGGACATCCTTAGTCGGTTTGACATGGAGAATGCTTCAGCTGGTGGAACTCCACTTGCCACGAACCACGATGTGGCACCGACGAAAATGGTGATCTGGTTGATTCTACAATGTATAGAGGAATGATTGGATCCCTTATGTATCTCACATCATCTTGACCTGATATCATGTATGTGACGTGTTTATGCTCTAGATATCAGGCCAAACCGAAAGTCAACCATCTCATAGGTGTTAAACGGATTTTCCTTTATCTGAAGGGTACTCCAACACTGGGGTTGTGGTATCCTCATGATGATGATTTTGAGATTACAGCGTATAGTGACTCAGATTATGGTGGTTGCAAAATGAATTACAAGTCAACATCAGCAGGATGTTAGTTCCTTGGTAGACGGTTAGTCACCTGGCAGTGTAAGAAGCAAACCTCTGTTGCTCTGTCAACATGTGAAGCTGAATACGTTGCTGCTGCAAGTTGTTATTCACAAATCATCTGGATTCAACAGCAAATGCGTGACTACGGTTTGCAATTTTCTAACACTCCTATCTATGTTGATAATTCCCCTGCTAAATCTGTAACAAAAAATCTAGTCTGACATCCTAAAACTAAACACATCGGTATTAAGTATCACTTTATACGTGACTGTTTTGAAAAGCAATTAATCGATGTGGTTAAAATAAATACGGATTTTCAACGCCCCGACCTCTACACAAAAGCTTTTGATAAACCGAGGTTTCTATATCTGTTAGAGGTTAATGGTGTGAAAAAGAAAAGTGATGTCATTTCAGAGGATGAAAATGCCTAGTCCGACATTGTTTTATTTCTTTTTAATTTTTTATTTTATTTTCCTGTTCATTAAAAATTCAAAAACACAAAAAAAAAATTGGTTTTAGAATTTAAGGGGGAGAATAGGTTAGATTATTATTAAATTAGTGCTTTATTTAATTACTTATCAAAATCGAGGGAGAAGGATATCTTAGCTAAAAGGAAAGTGATCAAATCTGAGATACTGATTCAACGTCTATGGAAAATGATAGTACACAGGAAACAGATTATTTGGGACTTCAAAAGAGTTAACTGATTAAGATGCGAAATTCAAAGTTTAAGTCTGAAAAGTCTAAGCAAAATAAAAAGAAAAATGATAATAAAACTAGTATGCTACCAAGGTAACGTAGAGAAAGTAGACTTAGAGGCTGCTAGTTTATTATATAATGTATCGGTAGATTCAACACAATAGATGAGTAGACCTCATTGGTGATGTCAATTGCAAACTAAGTTGTTCAACTTGTTGTGGGTTCCCTTATCCGGGTTAACACAATCAACGTAATTCCAATAATGGGTTGAAAAGCATAATAAACGCCAAAAATGTGTGCGGACAACCTTAAAAATGAGCAAAGCACATAGAAAATGCAAAATGCAATCAAGCTAATAACTTATGTTGTGGTGTGTTATGTGCAAAAAGAAAAATAATGCTCTAACAAGAAGATAGGTTATGTGCCTCTCTGTTATGCGGTGGCACTGACTTGAGGATAAGCATAACCTAAATATTCTAGAATTCATTATTGTTTGCGCCTCTCTGCTGTGCGATGGCACTGACCTGAGGCTTGGCATCTCTTTGAAAGCTCTTAGAATAGTTTCTTCATAAAATATACACATAGACCGCTCAAAAATCTCCTGAGGAACGTTGATTACCATATAAGCATGGGATCCACAAATGCTTGTTGAAATAATTAAACCTTAAATCATCACCAATGTGTGTCAAAAATCTATGTATGAATTTAAGAGGACAAGCATACTGACAATCATTGTGAGCTGCAGTTTTTGAAAGTCAAAATTATTGTGTGCACCTTGTAGCTCTAGTATGATTTCCTAAAGTTGCTATTGACTCTAAGTGAAAACAAGGATCAAGCATCAAAATAGTTTATTAAAATGTCCCAAGTGATTATGATATACCTGTATGATTCCATAATGAATTGTACCAGAAATGTCAAACTAGAATTGAAGTTGTGCTGTCCAGGAAGTAAAATCGATTAGAATTACTCTAATAGGTTTAAAATCCATCTCAAATAAATAAAATACAAAAAATATGTCATAATTTTGTTTTTAATTTCTACTTTGTTTTATTTATTAATTTTTAGTCATTTAGTAGGTAAAAGTCAGACTATGCATTTGGATTCAATTTATGAATCACTTACTTAAAAGGGGTCATGTATGAGGTGACCGATCGGTTTTTTAAGTTAAAATGATCACGTCTGAGGTGATCAACAGTTTTTCAAATTAAAAGGATCATGTCTGAGATGATCATAGCTCGTAATGTTTTATCTATAGTTAAAAGGCTAAGTGTTTGAAAGGTCATAAGGTCAAACCCATAAGTATGAGCCATTCGCACGACTGGACCATAAGTATGGACCAGTCGCACGATTGGATCATACGTATGAGCCTAATCGCATGACTGAACCACACATATGGACCAGACGTATGATTGGACCATAAGCATGGATCAATCCATACGATTGGATCACAAGAATGAACCAATCGAACGAATGAAGGAAACCGACTAAGTTAGTCACACGACTGAAACCTAGTCGCACGAATGGATGTGAACGACTGAGCTAGTCACACGACTGAGCCCTAGTTGCCTGAATGAATTGTGCGAATATGTCCAGTCGCCCGACTAAAAATAGAATCAGTATAAATAGGGTGAAAGTCGGTCGCACATTCTCACCACCCTTCAATCGCTCCCAAATCGCACGACAACAAACTTACTCTGCCAAAATTTGATTTAGTTGATTTCACACTGAGATTGTGTTACTAACATGTACTCTCATCTTCTACTGGTAATTAGTGATCGAAATTGCACAAAATGCATGGTGTAATCAAACCCTAACAGCCCAATTTGACTAAAATCAAGAATGTAGAAACTTTCAAATCAACCATGTAAATGTGCTTAATGGTTAAAATGAAGGACATACAGTGAGAGTTAGGGTCCCTGCGAATATAAAGAGCCTAAACACAACATTTAACATCAACATTTGACCCAGATTCGAAATTAGAGTGTCAAACTGAGCCTTATGTGACTAGACACTCCGAATGAACTTCAATTGCACGTTTGAGCTGGGCGAATGACTCAATCGACCAAATGAACAAGGCGTATGAGCTCAATCGCCTGATTGAACTCAGCCGCATGCTCAATCACCCGATTGTACTCAGCCGCATGCTCAATCGCCCGGTTGAACTCAGCCGCATGCCCAGTCGCCCTATTGAACTCAACCGCATGCTCAATCGCACGACTGAACTTAGTCGTTTGGTTCAATCGCACGTTTGAACTAGACTGATTTTTGAACAGTTTAAATTATCAACAGTTTCTGTTATGGAGAAATCTCATGTTTATGTGTCTTGTGTTATAGAAACATGGCAGATAGGTGCATCATCAACACCAAGCACAACATTTGTGCTCACTTGGATGCCACCACTAGGAATGTTGTGGAGTTTGTGGGTATTATTGCATTTCTGAGGCGATCAAGGATCTACAGATCCATATCTGCTCCATGCACACCCTACCGGTCTTTATCACAAGCCTTCTGGGAGGGTGCATCTGTTGACAGATCTACTGAGCCCTACTGCATTCGGAGCACCATTTTTGGGCAAGAGATTGAGGTGACGGCAGCAGACCTTCGACAAGTACTGGACCTGGGTGATGATGCTGCCCACCCAACCAGGTTACATCGTCTAAGTGTAAGGGGATGTTTTCTAATGATGAAGTACACCGGGGAAATCAATGCAGGTGTGCTTAACAAAAGCAACCTATGTCCCCAGTTCAAGTACTTAGCACACATCATTCTCAAGTGCATTGCATCACGAGGGGTGGATTTGATGATCTCTCTGACCAAATCCAGAATGCTTATGTGGCACCGGTGCTGAATCAACCCTTCAGCTTCTCCAACATGATCTTCACTTACATGATCGAGAACCTTGAGGCCAAGGGTAAAGAAAGCTTCTGCATGTATCCAAGGTTCTTGTAGATGATCATAGATAAGAAGCTCACCCTACTTTCTAAGGAGAAGGATGATGAGTGATGCTAGAGGTGATGGATGACACTACATTGGGTAGGATGAAGGTGTATAAGGGGAAGCAGGTGAAAACCCCTGTCAGACGATTGTTTGGGTATCTGTCCTAAGAGGATTATGTGGCACCAGCTAGGAGGAAGTGGCGTCATGACGACGGTGACTCAGATTCTAAGCCTATTGTTCTACCAGCTGATGACGGCGATGATGATGACAGTGGTGATGGTGGAGATACAGGGCCCACTCAATCTAGGGCCACTGCCACTGATATATCATCTCCCCCATCCACCTAGGGTGGAAATGAGACTGATGGATTCCACCAAGACTTCCATCCTGATGAGGAGGAAGAATCAGATGAGGAGCCTCTAGTACGGATAGTGGGAAGCCGGGTTGTGGCCACTGAGAGAGGGCTCAGGGCGGTTGGTGGATGGTAGGGTGAGTCTGGGGATGCCATTATTGCTGATACTGATCCATCTTACATCCCGGACCATCCCATCAACCAAGGGGGAGTATCTTCCTCTAAAGGATCGAGGAAGAAGAGGATGGCTCAACCCCATGGGATGAAGAGCAAAAGGAGAATGATCACCTTGATCACCACCACATCCACCACAGCTACCACCACCACTACCACACCCCTACCACTACTACCACACCTCCCACCATCACTACCACACTCCCAACCAGCACCACTATAGCCACCCCTTCACCATCCATTCCTATCCCACCACCCATATTCACCACATCCACCACTCCCAACACCAACCATGAAGCATGTCCCTCAACCCACTCTATCTTCACCACCGGACCCACTCTACCCTTCATTGGGGTAGAGGAACAACTAGCTGCACTAAACCGGATGGTGCAAAAGCTGTTGCTGCTGATGAGCAAAGAGCTACATAACTAAGTCAGCTTTTGGAGCTCAATATTGCTCAAGCACAACAGATTACCCAGCTTCAGGAGCAAAATAATCAATTAGTTAAGAGGATTGAGGAGTTGGAGGCCAAGAACAAAAAGATCATGCTCAGACTTAAAGGATCAAAAGGTGATCCTCTAAGATCAGGGAAGGTGATGGTGATGATGATGATGATGATGATGATGGTGAAGATGATGAGTTTGATGAAGAAGATGATAGTGATAATGAAGGATCGAGGGGAAAAAGAGAGGAGATGATGATGAAGAAGGTGATGCGGCTGCATCAGCCTCTGCTCAAGGTCAAGAAAGGAGGACTAAGAGAGCACAAGACCAAGGAGCATCATCCTCAGCCCCTGTTGTTGAAGAACTGACGGATAGGATAAAAGTACAGATTAAGTGTTTTGTATTTTTAGAAAACTTTTGTACTTGATTCAAATATTACATTTATGTAATAATGTTTATCTAATGTTTAATTGTCTTGATTAATTACTAACGACTGATGTGTTAAATGTTTAAATCAAGCAGATCAGACATCACAGAAAGATGAATATGATGTTGCTCCCCTAATTCATCATGATTCTTGACTTGCAAGGGATTGTCAGATGATCGTGAGCTACACTCCCGAAGAAGGAGAAATCATTCACGACCTGACTGACATGCAACTCACTGAAATGTTCAGATTGAATCCAGACGAGCTTGTCAAAGATGCGCCTACAGTTGATGTGACAAGTGACGATGAGCTTAATGATGTTGATGAAATAGAGATTGAGGATGTCACGGCTAAAAACTGTCTAGATTACACTGACCGAGAGGGTAATGTGATCCCCGACTTGGGTGACACTCTCTACCATACATATGTACCTAGTTTAGGAGCTAATGTAAATGTCTGTCATGTCTTACATATATGTAAGGAATGAGTTAAATGAAATATAATATGTGATTGATGCTTATAATGTTTATATTTCAATGTATTATTGTGTTAAAGAATAATGAACTAACTATATAGGTTTGATGTTGTTGTTCATAGTTCTTAGTCAATAATGATTGAGAAACATGTTCAAACTTAATCGTATGAAGTCTTCATGCGAATGGACCATGCTAATGGATCATACGCATGAATACTTTATGCTAATGGACCAGTCGCATGACTGAACCTGGAGATTGGATCAGTCCCAAGATTGAGACGTAAGATTGACTCAGTCGCACGACTGAACCTTCAGTCGTGCGTATGAATCAATCGCATGATTCGTCGCACGACTGAACCATTCTAATGGTCAATCGTACGATTGAAAACCCTAACCTATAAATACCACCTAATTGGTGGAAAAACAGAATACTTGAAAACTTTTGACACATATTCGTACCCTAGCCGTCCAGAGACTCCAGAAAACCTGTTTCAAGTTCATAGTTCGCAATTGACTTGTTCTAATCGCTCTTAATGTTTCTTTAACCGTTAGAGTGATCGGAACTACGTTCTCACTGATTTGATCGCCAATCAAATAGGATTCTGCACTATTTGATCTGGTTTCACGAATTATCAGTAGTACTCTGTACGTACACGGTCCTAACAAATGCCCAACCTCAACGCAGAAACAACCTAAATTTTTCCATGCAACTCCACATGCAACACAATTAGGTTGCTCTATTGGACTTAGAGAAAGATCCAGGTTTCTCAGAGGTCTATCGGTTCCTTTCTTTGTCTAACTACATCACCTTTTACCATTGATCCTCCTCTCTATGAGTATCAACTTTTAGAATTCCAGAAGACCTGCCAAGAGGTCATTATGGACGAGGAGGAAAATATTCATCACTCTAGCCATCATCAACACCCATCTTTAGCTGGATGATAAAGAAGGTGAGTATTCTTCCCAAAGGAAGCTGTAAATAATTCCTTTCAGTAGATGGGATATGAGGGGGATTTCTCTATAAAGAACTCCAGGAAAGGGAAGGTCTTATCCTAGTGGACCAAATTCCTGAATATCTCTCCTTCATAGTCCATGGAATGATCCAGGGAGTCAGATTCAGGTACTCATAATTTGTTTATACAAATCCACTTGCAAATTTGGACTCCTTAGAGTATTATATATTCCCTAGATATGTTCAACACATTATCAACTGTGAACTGGGATCACATTTGAGGGAAACAAGTAATATTCTTAAATTGGGACGGATGAAACCCGACGTCTTTATTACTATGAAGAAGCCAAATGTTGGCTTCTCTATGGTAGAAACAACCCTTATCCCAAAAATGTTAGAGCTCATTACTCAAGGTGATAACTCAACAACAAAAGCTAGTGTTGAACCATACCTTCTACTTCTCAACCTCGAAAACAACCACAAATTCTCCTCACCTACCAAAGAAAATCCAAACAAATCCTTGCTCAAGCTATTAAGCCTATGCAGGCCCACATATCATCACCAATATAGGAAGAAGTGGACACTGGAGGAGCAAACCATTCCATCTTACTACAATCAGTGCTAAGGTTCCTCATGCTGTAAGGCCCCATTCCCGGGATGCTCATAGCTAGTCAATCATCACACATAAAACATATGATATACATTAACTTAATTAGAACATCACAGCAGAATCATTTTAAACAACCATTCATTTCATATAAATAATCGCTTTTGCAAAATAATACAACATTCATTACAAAACTCGTTTGTTCGCATTACAATGCAAAAACATTATCGCAACATAAAATGGATGCCATCCAAAATGAGCCAAGTAGCCGCCCGTGCCATCCTTAGCAACCATTACCTGCGAACTGGAAAATGCATAAAAGTCAGTATTGTTGATAATACAACATTCATTACAAAACTCATTTGTTTGCATTACTATGCAAAAACATTATCGCAACATAAAATGAATGTCATCCAAAATGAGCCATGTAGCCACCTGTCATCCTCAACAACCATTACCTGCCAACTGGAAAATGCATAAAAGTCAGTGTTGCTGTGTGAGTTCTAGTTTTAAAATAAAATATACTTTACTTTCATTTAAAACCTTTCTTTACTTTCGTACCTGATCATACATCATAGATACACATAGATAATAACATTATTATCGTTTATCATAATTCGTTCATTAACTTCCGTTCGTTCATCATCGTACGTCATCGTTATCATTCACTTTCATTCATAATCTTCCTTACTTATCTTTCGTACATTCTTTAACTTCCAACGACACATACTGTACCCTGAACATTGTGCACGAAGCTGGTTACTAGGTCTTGGGCAAGTACACGCATCATTATCGTTCATCTTTCATTATGGACCAATGCAATGTGTTATACCCCGAACAATATGCACAAAGCTAGTTACTGGGCCTGAGGTCTATCATAGACCTTGAACATTATGCACGAAGCCAACTCCAGTACCTAGGGCAAGTGGCAAGGGTCCCATACATATGGTCAATCACAAAGATTTGACCCCAATGTGCATTCTTCCAGGGTAGCTAACCCGCACACAGTTGAGCTAACACCCTTCATTGGGTGTGAACCTCTATACATTGCTTGCAAGACTTTCTTACATTCTTTCGTTCATTAATGCATGCATTCATTCATACTTTACGTTCCACTTATCATTATCATTAACTTCCACTTTACGTTACATAATACTTTTCATTCATTTCATACTCATAACACGTAAGTCACGGAATAATACATAATAAGTAAGATCAACATAACACATTCATACATAGCATCACATAAACATCACAAACCCCATCACATATCATCACTAACATCATGCATCATCCATTCACAAACACATATACATGGACAACAAGTACAAGTCACCATAAAACATAACCGACCCACCGCGGGGTAGCGGAGGTTCAAGGGCGGCAACCCCTGACAGCGGGGTCCTAGAGGCAGCAGCCCCTAGTGGGGTCCTAGGGGTAGCAGCCCTTAGTGGGGTCCTAGGGGCAGCAGGCCCTAGGTAGAACATTTGTATAGCACATTTTATTATAGAAAAATTGATCTTCCTCTTAAAACCTCTTAAAATCTTGGTCATTTAAATCATATATTTAGTATGTATTTCTGGCCCCAAACTAGTTTAAAACCTTTATATAAGGGATTTAGAACTCACCTGGACTCGATGAGTAGCTTCTCAATCAAGCTTTCAAAACAAGGGTCGCATTACAGAACCTACAGATAAGTTAACACTCAAAGGAGTTAATTTCTACCTAATTTCGCTACTAATTTCGCTACTAATTTCGCTGCGTGATTAACAGTTCGTTGATAGTTTCGCCAGCAGTTTCACTACTAGTTTCGCCAGCTGTTTTGCTAGCAGTTTTGCTACTAGTTTCGCTGCTAGTTTCGCTGGCATCTTCACTGACAGTTTCGCTGGCATCTTCACTAACAGTTTCGCTGGCATCTTCACTGACAGTTTCGCTGGCATCTTCACTGACAGTTTCGCTGGCAGTTCCCTGACATCTTCGCTGCCAGTTTCGCCCAACTTTCGTTGGATAACCTTGTATGCCAAACTACCTACGAAACTATAGTATCTCAGGAAGCCTTCATAGTTGACAACTACATAATTTCGCTAGATGAACCCTTAATTTCGTAGAACGGGCTGAAAATTACCAACCAACCCATTTTGACCCAAAACTTCAATCTTTTACATCCAAAACCTTGGTTTATCACCCAATAAGCTATATCTAAGCTTCTTACATGTTTTCTTAAACAAAAAACGTGAGTTTTGGATGAATCTTTGCCACTTTCAAAAACCCCAAGCCCTAGAATCCGGGTTTACATAAAAATGAATGATTAAATGATGTTTCTTACCTGGATTCTTGGTGTTTTCTTGTTGTTTGGATGCCCACAAACACCGATCTTCAATCTCATGATCAACCGAGCCTTGAATATTCAATTCTCTCCACTCTCTCTCTCTCTACACTCTCTCTAGAATTACGGAGTTGAGTTGCAAATGAGAGTTGCTCAAGCTTATCTGTTTATATATACCGGGCATTCTCAGGAACTTTAACACGCCGAAGACATAACCCAAAAAGTTAACTCGGTCTATAACCGATATCCAACTTATTTACATTAATAATCTCGTCTAAGCCCATTATTATTATTTGGCTCGCTTAGACTTTATTTGGGGCGTTACAAATGCTTAGCCTGATGAGCTCATTACCCAACCAACCTTAAGCCTTCACTTAAAGTCTCAAAACTCTCGTAAACAATCTTCAGGGGAAAGTTACCATCCCCAACCTCTTGATCTAAACTAACCCATTCCCAACCTAGAATTTTATGGTGATGAAGACATGGGATTCATTGAGTACCATGAGTCTCTTTACTCCTCCACCACTCAAAGAGAGATGAGTGCTCCTACCTCTCCCATGTCTAGCCCACATCATTAACCCATCACTGAGGTGGATCTCCCTAAACCTATTTAGGAAGTCCATATGGAAGACGCTCTCACTTCTGTATGTAATTACATCATTAAGACATTAACCATGGCAACTCAACCCATTGACGCTTCACTTGAAGTTGTCAGTGAGCAGGGGAAATCTAGCAGCCAAGAACACCATGCTGGTGGTGAGAGAGAAGACTTGGTCCAATTCTCTTATCCCCTAATGATTCTATTGATGAAGATGAGGGATACATGAGAATAAAGGTGCATAACTTGTCACAAACATGCTCCTATTTAGTCTCGAAGGTTAGTCACCTGGAATCTTAGGTGACTACCTTATAAAATAGAGTCAATGATTAGCAACTTGAGATAAATTATCTTAAGGAAAAATTAGCTGAGAGGACTTTATGAGGAGCTCATCTAGGAACACAAGAACCTCTGGATGTGATTAACCTAACTCCTAGCTCACCTATGCAAGTGGGCGATGCTACCAAAAATGGGGAGAAAGTCATAGCAATCACAAAACCTAGAAGTTATTCATAGAGTATGGACATTGAGGACTCACCATCCTCACTTGTAGTTGTCCATGCTCAACAACCTTCTCAAGTTCATATTGATATGGACTCACTCATTCAGAGTCTTTTTGAGTAGGGAATTTCAAGGGCTATGTCAACTCCACCCAAAGGAGCTTCTAATTATATAAATTGGGTGGAGGTATGATGTTGATAGAAGAGCCCTTATACTTCAAATAGTTCAAGGACAACAAGAAGTCTTCAATATTAAGACCATGAACTACTATAAAGCTCTTGATCTAGTCAGCATGCCACTTGCCAACCTAAGTCTACTCAGGCAAGCTAGCAGAATGGATCAAAGGATTCAAGACTAGATTGCTGAAGTGTACAAAGCAAGAAGACAAATGTGAGCAGGCAATGTCATTGGTCAACTAGATGTTTAGGTGGACCCTATGATTAGCTTCAAAGGGAAAACCTTAACTGAAGGCCTAGTGATAGAACGTGTAAGCACTGTCACAGAACCATCAACTTCAACAATCTCAGTAAAATACCTACTCATGAAGGTGTATCACAATCTCTTTCTGGCTTGAGCTTCGATGCTACTCCAAGCAATAAAGGCCAAAGATCTCTCCATTGTGAGTCATAAAGGTCTATGGGTGACAAAGGGAAAAGGATAATGATTCTTAAGGAGATTGAAGAGGAGGAGAAAGAGAGGAAGAGGAAGCTAATGGGAGAAAGTTCCATTGGTCTTCAGATTGTTGGAAGTTGCAATCAAGGTTGCCCCCAGACCAAACACTCAAGATGATGAGTTAAAGGCAGTCATGATTACTTACCTGCAGACCATGAACTATGACATTGATGAGATCATTTCTCTCCCCTTATAAAAACTGAATGAACTAGCAGACATGGAAATGTCTAGAGAGAGGAAGGAATTAGAGGATGCAAGGTTGCCTCCTCCAAATAAAATAAGAAAGAAGATAGAAACAAGTTCCTACCCTCTCCCCAATTTGATAAAGCCATGTGCAAGAGACAATGGCAACTCCACAACCTCAAGTAGATAAATAAGCTGATAGGAAAAACATGATCAACTACCTAAGTGTCATAGGACTCTACCAGGTAGTTGTACTTCTTCCTTTATCCTTTGAGTATATTGAGTTTGAGTATCTCAAACAACTTGAACTTCAAGTACTCAAAGAACAAAAGGCTACAAAGAGAAAGATGAGGGAAGAAATAGCCAAGTCAAGAGCTATCATCCAAAAGAGTCAAAAGAAGGTTGTGGATAGGCAGCGGATGATAAGCTTCACGAAGCTGTATGGATTCTCCGGAAGGAGACTTGGCCCAATGTCTCTATCCACCATGGATGAGCACACAAGGGTGATAAAGCAGAAGATCAAAAGAGGAGAGCTTATTGACTTACACTCCCCACCAAGTCAAGCCCCTCCGGAAGTGGAGGTTAAGGTTGAACAATTTGAGACAACTTAACTTGGACATCCTATTGAACTTCAGCAAGCTTCATCATTTTATCCACAATAGGGTCAAACTCCCTCTCCTTCTAAACCTGTGAGAGAGGACGACCCAACTAGCTAACTAAGAGGGACAAATCAGAACAACCTGGTACTGAAGGCCAGTCTTCTAAATCAAAGACTTTAAAGAGGAAGAAAAGGATGCCTAGAAGGGAAAAGTCAAAGAAGAAATCCAAATTATCCACCTCTAAAACTTAGGATGACTCAAAACATCTTGAGGAAGTGCAATAAGAGGGAGCTCAGCCAGCTCCAATCCAAGAAACTCCTCTTGCATCAGGAAGACCCATCTTATCTTGGACCTTCACTACTAATCTAGAAAGATGGTATGTTAACGGAGATTAAGGTGGTCAAGATATCTACACATGGTAGTACATTTTTAACCTACCTTTGCATGATCTCTTTGAGATGAGAAGATATTTTGAAAGTCTAAGTGATCCTAGCCATCTGATGAAGAAGGGTATGGTCATTATCATAATGAGTAGTATCAATATCTAAGGTCTTCTAATGATTGGTAGCATTAGCCTAGGAGGAGTTTGTGACAGGATCAGCGATCACAAGTTTGATGTATTAGGATACAAAGCAGCGGAATACAAACAAGAATTAGACAGATTGTAGCAAGCAATTGATATTTAAAAGCGCATACGGTTATAGGGAGAGAATATATATTTCTGATTTCAAGGAATGTTTATGGATGAAGAATATTTCTAATCAAATCATTCGTTTATTGAATTCATTCATCTATTTCATCATCGTTACAATGAGTTGTCACTCCTTATATAGAGTGCAACAATCACTGCTGTTATCACGGAAAGTGACAACTGGCAGATCTAATACAAGAATAACTAATTCTTAACAAACTACTGAAATATTCACAACTACTGAGAACATATCAGCATGTTAAGTACAAAATATAAAACTACTGAAACTACAACGACTGAAGAACAAGCTCTTCAGTCGTTTTACAAAACTACTGAAACATAAAAATATAAAACTACTGATATCACAACTACTGAAGAAGTACTCTTCAGCTGTTGTGACAAACTACTGAGGCTTCAGTACTTGATCTTCAGACTTTGACCTTCAGGTGTTTCATCAGCTGATGACTTCAGTAGATATCATCAGCCGATGCCTTCAGTCTTTGTCTTCAGACCTTGTACATCAGTTGTTGATCTTCAGCACTTGTAAACTCTTCAGCTGTTGTACTTCAGTACTTTGGTCTTTCAGCTTCAGCACTTGTGTTCTTCAGCTGTTGTACTTCAGCACTTTGGTTCTTCAGCTGTTGAGGTCTTCAGCACTTGATCTTCAGCTGTTGAAGTCTTCAGCACTTGTCAAACTACTGATGAGGCTTTCAGCAGTTGTTGTGATACCATGTGGGACTTAGAGGTTTTTTGATCTTGGCTCATTGGTTCTTTTGGTCCAACAAACTCCCCCTGAACCAATGCAGCCAAAACCTCTAACTTATTTATTCTCCCACTTATTGATGGCAAAATGTTGGTCTTTTTCCTTCTTGATCAGTAGAGAAGATGACCCATGTAAGCTCCGGCCTGGGAAGAACCTCAAATATTTGTTTGGCAGAGTATGAATGGGAACTCTGTTTTGGGGAATAGGACACAGAGTTGTTATCCCATTCATGAGGTTCACTTCCCCATAATGAGTCTGTACGACTCTCTTGTGTAGGCCTCAAGGAAGGTGATTTGTTCCTCCATGGTTAGCTCTTGTTGACAGGCTGTGCTAGCATCCTTGAGGTGAGTGTGGCTTTTGATTGCTTGGCTAGCTCAGTCCTGCTCCCAGCACCCGCTTCATTCAAAGCTTCAATAACAAGCCCCTTAGTGTATGCTTCAGACGAACAGATCTTGGTGGTGATTGCCAAGATACTGTCCCTGGACCAAGCTTTGATTTCAATCATTGATCTTCCAAGATATTTTGCAATAAATCTTATCATGATTTCAAGCCTTTCTCTTTCTAACACTTCATAACTTGCCCATCTATTCTGGATGTCTTCAATCTCTAGTCGTCGAATCTCAGAGTCAAGTTTGTTGGTGTCATGGCCTTGCCTAAACAACTGATCAATGATGTTGTCCATTGATCTGCTGTGTTCGGCATCAGCCTCTTTTATCACTAGCTCCAAGGCTTTATCTTCAGCAATGTGCTCATCAGCACCTTTCTTCCGCTTGTAGGTGAGCATTGGTTGCTGTTCTTTCTCCTCCTTTTGGGCTTGCTTCGCTTCCTTCTTTTCCTCGGATCTTTTCCTCTTCTTTTCTTTCACTGCAGTACTCTCCCCCTTTTTGGTTGCATTGGAGGAAGGGGTTTGTACCGCAGAAAGAGCCTTTTGGACAGCAGCATCAACAAGGGCTGTAATGTTGAGGAAAGCCTCTCATCAATGGCTTTGATCACTATATCAGTGATTATGGGTGTGATGAGAGGGAGGGAATTTGGAGTACAACACCTATTTGCTCAGGAGGGTTCTGTTCCTGAGAAGTAGGGCCTGAAGCAGAGGCAGGTGGTTGATTTTGGAGTGGCTCGTGTTTGGGAAACCTTCAAGTGAAGGTGCCATCTGTGGGTGGATAGAGGCAGATGGTCTTTCTCCTTGTGAGAGTTGGTCAAGTAGGTTTTGCAGCCTACTGACTTTCTCTTCAAGGATTGTGTTCTGGGCAAGAACATCATAGAAAAAGCCCAGGTCATCATCAGCTGAAGTTGAATCAGCTGACCTCCTGCTTAGAGCAGGATTTACATGCACTGGGTGTAGACCAGTTGGTGCATGTGCCCCTTGTGCTTGGTACTGGGGACTTCCAGCCTCTGGACAATGTCCATCATCAGCTGTTGCCTCTAGGGAGGTCTTAGCAATGTTACCAGTCTCACTCTGGTCATGTGCTGAGTCAGAGGAGGTGGCAGCCTCACCAGATATTCTAAGCTCCTTGTCTACACCAGGAGATAGAAGTGGGAAACCACCTGTGCTGTGGGTTCTCAAGTGCACTGTGTTCCTCCCCCTCAATTGTAGAGGTATTCCCAGTAGTAAGTGGTTTCTGGGGAGGGGGTGAGGAGTGCAATTGAGTCAGCACTTGTGCAACTATTAAAGTTGGGCTGTGAGGGGCGGTTGTTTGGGGTGAGGGGATAGAAGCAATGTGCACCTGGGGAGGTTGGTGCTCTTCAATGGCAATCTCCTCAAGTGAGGAAGATCCCAGATAAGTAGGTACCCCTTGTGTGGTTGCTGCAGGCTCCTGTTGAGAGGAAGCCTGAGCGGCTGTGGCTGGAGGAGTCATTGTATCCACTAGGGGGTTTGGACTAGTGGATATATCCTGCGTTTGTGTTGCAGGGGCATCCTCAGGGGACTCAATTCCTTGAGTAGCCGTTTTGGGTTTCTTTTTGGTGGGTTTGGTGGGGACTTGGATTTGGAGGTGGTGGCTGTGGGTTCCAGCTGCGTGGGTTTGAGCAGCTTGGCAGCCATTTTGAGTGTCCGGTCAGAGTTGTGCCGGGAGTATACTTCCGGCAGAACAGCCGTAGCAGGGACTCCCAAGCCAACAAGTCCCTCAGCATTAAGCTGGTCTGTAATAATGGCCATGATGAACCGTGGATATAGTATCCAACGGTTGGCAGTTAGTTTTTGAGCCATATCCTTGAGCTCTAAAAATATTATTTCAGAAAAATTAGTGGTTGTTGCTCAAGAATAGAAAACATTACCTGCTGCCATTTGGTGGACATTTGATCCCAAGACGACGTCTTAGGGGCCAAACATACATTCACCATGTGAAAGATCAGGCGCTCAGCGTCATTAAAGTGTTTCTTCATGATAGTGGAGGCACTGAGATCGCCTTGATATCCATGTTGAGCAAAGGATAGATCTATGTTCCCCTCGGATATCCAGCAGGAGAAGTAGCATCATTCAGTTGAAGAATTTGGTGGAATTGCAGGAGTGATGACTACTTCTTTGGTGTTGACGACTGACCGGAGGGATGGTGTGTTGTTCTCCCCAGTGTAACAGTAACGTTCATCCAAAATTGGTGCAAGGATTCGGCATGTAAAATGGGATTCAGAAGAAATGCCGTGTTGTATTGGGACTGAACCATAAGATCGATAGCAGTATCGAACTTAGTCCAGATGGGCGATTTAGTGAGGTAGGCAACGCAGTTGTGTGCGGTTTAATTTGCATAGACGCCATTGAGAAGAGGGAAGTTTTGGAGAGGAACGTTAGGTTTGAAGAAGATGAAGCAATGAGAGCTAAGGTTAGGGATTATATAGGGTACGGTAAGGAAACGACTGAAGGATGTGGTGTTAGTCATCAGTAGTTTTAAACGACCGTTGACATGGTATTACCCTTTCAGACGTTGAAACAGCTGAAGTCGTAGTGTTAGGCATCAGTAGTTTAGAAAACTACTGAAGACCGTGGTTTTGACTTCAGATGATTGAAACAACTGAGGACTTGGTGTTTGTCATCAGTAGTTATGAAACTACTGAAGACAGTGGTTTTGTCATCAGCTGTTGTAAACAACTGAAGACTTGGTATTAGTCATCAGTAGTTATAAAACTACTGAAGACGTGGTTTTGCTTCAGTTGTTTAAAATGAAACAGCAGTTGTACAAACGACTGAAGAGAAAGTTCTCTTCAGCTGTTTTCGTCAATTCTTAGCTTTTCAGCTGTTTCAAACTGTCCTCAACACATTCATCAGTCTTTTTGGCTGATTTCAGTTGTTTCATAGGACATCAGTACTTATCTGTTTTTACTGATTGCAGTAGTTGTAACTGCATCAGTAGTTGTAACTACATCAGTAGTTTAGAACAGATGAAGTACTTCAGTACTTGTGAGACATTTAGCCTTCAGTAGTTATAAAACTACTGAGGTTAAAAGAGCTCACAGTACTTATATGTGACATAGGTACTCATGATCATCAGTATGAATTACTAAGATCATCAGTAGTTGTCACTTATTCTAGCTGCAGCATACCAAGCCTTAACACCAGGTTTTGGAAAGTTGAACTATCCAAAGGCTTAGTAAAAATGTCTGCAAGCTCATCAGCACTAGGCACAAACTTAGGATCAATCAGACCTTTTTCAAAACAATCCCTTATAAAATGATGTCTGATCTCTATATGTTTGGTCCTAGAGTGCTGGACTGGATTTTTGACAATGCAAAGAGCTGAAGCACTATCCATTAACAATGGAGTCTTAGTCTCTGTAATGCCATAATCCAAAAGTTGGTTTTGAAGCCAGAGTACCTGAGATGTACAACTTGCAGCAGCAATGTACTCTGCTTCAGCAGTGGATGTAGCAACTGAGGTCTGTTTCTTGCTCTGCCAAGAAATCAAGCAGTTGCCTAGGAATTGACATCCACCAGAAGTTGATTTCCTGGTCAACTTACACCCTGCATAGTCACTGTCAGAAAAAGCAACTAATTTACCAGAATGTCCGGTAGAATACCATAAACCTAGAGATGGAGTGCCTTGCAGATATCTAAAGATCCTCTTGACTGCAATCAGATGAGACTCTTTAGGTGCAGCCTGAAATCTAGCACAAACACATGTAGCAAACATAATATCTGGTCTAGAAGCTGTTAAATACATCAAGGACCCAATCATACATCTGTAAAGTGTTTCATCAACCACTTTACCTTTCTGATCTGTGTCCAGTTGTGTGGTGCTGCTCATAGGAGTAGAACAAGAGTTACAGTTTTGTAAATCAAACTTTTGCAAAAGATCTTTTGTATATTTGGACTGATGAATAAAAATTCCATCAGCCTTTTGTTTGATTTGCAACCCCAGAAAAAACTGTAATTCTCCCATGGCACTCATTTCAAACTTCTGTTGCATCAACTTTGTAAAGGCATCACACAACTTTGGATCAGAGGATGCAAAAATGATATCATCTACATAAATTTGAACAAGTAGATTATGTTGCCCAGCTTTCTTAATGAATAAAGTCTTATCTATGGAGCCTCTAGTGAAATTGTTTTCCAGAAGAAAGTTTGATAATGTCTCATACCAGGCTCTGGGAGCTTGTTTTAACCCATAAAGAGCTTTATCAAGCTTATACACCCAATTAGGATGTTTATTGTCCTCAAAGCCTGGAGGTTGACATACATAAACCTCTTCTTTAATTTTTCCATACAAAAATGCACTTTTGACATCCATTTGAAAAACTTAAGGTTTTGATAAGCAGCATAAGCTAAAAACAATCGAATTGCTTCCAGTCTGGCTACAGGGGCAAAGGTTTCATCATAATCAATACCTTCTTCTTGTGCAAACCCCTGAACAACCAGTCTGGCCTTGTTCTTAACAATAAGCCCATTTTCATCAGTTTTGTTCCTAAACACCCATTTAGTGCCTATTGCACACTTACCTGGAGGTAGAGGAACCAGTTCCCACACTTGCTGTTTCTTGAACTGAAGAAGCTCAAGCTGCATGGCATCAACCCATCCATTGTCCTTTAAAGCAATGTGATAATTCTTTGGCTCTTGCTGACTGATGAAGAGAGCATAGAAGCAGAAATTTGACAATTGACTTCTTGTTGATACTCCAGCAGTGATATCACCAATGATTTGAGACATAGGGTGATTCTTCAGATCTTGATACACAATGAGATCTGTGCAAGTGTTTGTAGCCGGTTCAGCAGCAACAGATGGTGATGGTGAATCATTTCCTTGAAACCAATCAGTGGATGGTAATTCAAAGGAAGTTGAATTCGAAGAAATCTCATCAGCATTTGTTGTGGATGTTGCTACTGGAGCTACAGGAACATCAGGTCTAGCTGAGTCAGGCAGCTGATCACTAAACCTGAAGAGGTGAGTACTGCAATCATCATCATCATCAGCAGTACCACCAGGTGGTGAACTGTTGACAGGAGCAACAGCAGGAGTTTGATAAGGAACATATTGCAGTATGTCCAAATCAAATAACTCCACAGGACTTTGTGGAATCTTGTCCTTTGGAGATTCATTAAACTTAACATGTAGAGTTTCTTCAACCATCTTTGTTCTGCAGTTGAAGACTCTGTATGCCTTGCAAGTAGATGAATAACCAACAAAGTACCCTGCATCCACCTTAGGATCAAATTTATGGAGTTGATCCTTTGTGTTGAGAATGAAACAGGGACACCCAAATGCTTTGAAAAATGAAATCAGAGGAGCCAAATGATGGAGAACTTCATATGGAGTCTTCATCAACCTCTGATTTACTAAAACTCTATTTTGCACATAACAAGCTGTGTTGACAGCTTCAGCCCAAAAGGTCAGTGGCAAACCTGAGTCAGCCAGCATGGACCTTGCAGCTTCAATGAGGGTCCTGTTCTTTCTCTCCACTACTCCATTTTGTTCTGGAGTCCTTGGAATGCTGAACTGCCTTTTGATTCCCTTTGAAAGATAGAAGTCATCAAGTGTATGATTTCTGAACTCAGTTCCATTATCACTCCTAATACACTTGACTGGAAGGGAATACTGCTTCTCAATGTACAGCACAAAGTGAATAATCTTCTGAGCAGCCTCATCCTTTGAGTGTAGAAAGAAAGTCCATACAAATCTGGAGTAATCATCCACAATTACCAGACAGTATTTCTTCTTTGCCATGCTCATTACTCTCACAGGACCAAATAGATCCATATGCAGTAATTGCAAGCAGGCAGTGGACTTGGACACTTCAATAGGAGGGAATGAGACTTTGTGTTGTTTTCCTTTTAAACAAGCAGTGCAGGTTTCATCACAGTGGAACTCCTTTATTGGTAAGCCTCTGACTAAACTATTGTGGCTAAGCTGATTCATGTTTTTGAGATTAACATGACCAAGCCTCCTGTGCCACAGTTTAGATTCTTGAGAAGAGGCTTTGGAAAATAGGCAAGGATTGCTTTGAGATCTATCTTCTTAGAGAGATCTAAGGCATACACTCTTCCTGTCCTGTTGGCTTTCAGGAGAGTGTGATCATCCAACACCTTGTCAATCAAGTGCAAAACTTTGGATGACAGAATCCTACAGTTTTGACTGGTGAAAAGGGCAACATGGCCTTTATCACACATTTGACTGACACTCAAGAGATTGTACTTGAGATTTTCCACATGATTAACATCATCAAATTTGATTTCTCCATTGGAGACAAAGCCCTTACCGATGATGTAACCCCTAGCATCATTGCCAAAAGAGACAAATCCCCTCTTTCCTTGAGAGTAGTCATGAAGAAGAGAGTTGTTCCCAGTCATGTGCATAGATCCCCCACTGTCTACATACCAGATGCTACTTTGGCATGTTGAAGAACCCTGCAATAATAAACAATCAGTTAGTTTTAGAGACCCAAACCTTTTTGGTTTTGGGCCTGGTCTCATCAGTAGATGGTAAACTAACAGGTTTATTTGAAACAACAGCCTGAGAGGAAGAAGATGGTGTAGAAGAGGAGTCCTTTGGCTTGGACCTCCTTTTCTGTGGTTTCAACATAGGAGAATCTAGTTGGTTACTCTACCCAACAGATGTTGTACCATCATCACCAGCTGTGTCTGATTTTGTGATAAAGCTTTCAGCTCATCAGACACATTGCTAGTGGAGTTTGATAAGTTCCTATGTTGCACCTTCTTCTTCCTCAGCTGTCACCTGTTTAACCCTTCCTTTTTGGATTTCTTTAAGGACTTAAGGGTTACAGGATTTGATGTTGCTGATACAAATGTGGTCTCAAACTCAGTTTTCATTTTTACCATTTTCTCATTAATTTCTTCTTTTTGTTTGAGTTTGGAACCTCTTTTGTACCAACAATCATCTGTAAGATGATTGAACAAACCACATACTTCACATGGTTTCTTCTTCATCTTAGGTTGATCATCAACTAAAGAGGGTGAAGCAACAGAAGACTTGTTCTTCAATGCTTTGGAAGCATTGGTTGCTTTCTTGACTACCTCTTTAGTAGTCTTCAAACTCTTTCTACTGCCAGTTTTCTTCTCTTCAGTACTGACAGCAGTTGAGTTTGAACTTCAGGTGTTAAATCCTGCTCTCTAGTCCTTTCAGGACCTTCAGGATTAACTCCTGAGTTGATCAACTCATTAATCATGTGAATGTCAGCATTTGAACCATCAACATCAGCTGATAGGTTCAAAGAAGGCTTGATGCCGACTGCTACTTCTGATTGTGCTGTATCAGAAGGTAGATCACATGATGTGATGGATTGGTTATCACTCTCACCATCAGATTCTACCTCTGCTCTTGGTGTAAAATCTGTAGGTGGAGCAGTGTGATTGTAACCAATTCCAAACTTCACATTTGAAGCAGACTGCTTACTAAGAAGCATTTCAAAACCTTTGCATGATTGTACCCATCTATCACACTCGACCTGGGTAACTGCAAGGGTTTCTTTGAGATCTTTGTACTTCTCTAGAAGTACTTCTTCTCTAGCCTTATCATCAATTATTTGGCAATTCAGTTTATAAATCTTATCATTTTTATCTTTGAGCACAAACTCAAACTCAGCTTTGTTTTTGGAAATTATTTGTTCTAGCTCAATGTTCTTATTAATTAGAGCTACATTTGCTTCTCTAATGGAAGCAAATGCTGCTATGCATGGTTCAGAACATAATTTGGCTTTTGCCTCAGAGGATACCTGTGATACCTGAGGTGTAGAGGCATTGGAAAATGAAGTATCAGCAGACTCCAAAGCCATAAGAGCTAGATTCCCAAAGGGACTGTCACCACCATGTTGACCAGCACCTGAGAACAGTTGATCATGACCAGACAAGTCATCTGGTAAACTGCTCCAGTCAACAACTCCTGGGGTGAAGAAGCTGTGTTGTTGAGATTGAGGTTGTTGATGAGATTGGGAAGGCTGAGGTTCTGGTAGTGCATGAGGTTGTGGTGTCATAGGAACTTGAACTTGATTTGACTGTGGCATGTAATAACAAGGGTACGGATATGGCATTTGACCCTGAGGAACAAAATATGCCGGAGATTGTTGTTGAGGATGATGACTAGAGGTGACAGGATGTTGCCCTCTGTGTTGTTGACTATTGCCAGGAAAGTCACAAAGGGTGCAGTGGAGTTAGATCCAGTTGATCTACACTCTCTTGCAAAGTGTCCAAGCCTTTGGCATTTGTGACACCTCAACTTGCTCTTGTCAAAACCAACTTTGGTTTTGCCAGAGAGTCCTGGGAATTTTCTTCCAGTTCTTTTGTAGAACTTCTGAGATCTGATATTTATCAAGGCCATTTGGCTCAAAATATCAATCTCTTCTAAGTCATCATCAGCAATCCCCTTGAGATCATCCACAATGAAACATAGATTATCATTATTACACCCAGTAAACTGACCATCAATACTCACAAATGCAGAATCAGAAGTGCTTGAAGAGAAATTAATATGCTCATCATACTGGCATTCAGATGAAGCATATTCTGACTCATGACCCACCAAGGCAGTGTTGCCTTGTACAAAGTCTTCAGTGAGCTTTCCAGATGAAGACAGCTTTCTCTTCTGTTCTATCTCTCTCTCAAAAGTGAGCAGTTTCCCATGGAGTTGGGTGAGAGATAGTTTGTCCAAACTTGCACTGGAGCGTAGGACAATAGTATATGTGTCCCATCTCTCAGGCAGTGATCTGAGAAATCTGTTATTCATCTGAATATTGGTGTATTCAAGTTTGACCATTTTTAGTTCAGAGATCAAACAAGAGAACCGCTCATATTGTTGAGTCAGTGTCTCACCCTTTCTATGAGAGAATGTCTCATATTGTTGGGCAAGAATTTCTCTATTATTTGCCAAGACCTCATCTGTTCCTCCAAATTGTTCTTTCAAGGCATTCCAGAGGTCATGGGCAGTTTCATGATGCATTAGCCCAGAATAGATTTCATTAGGCAGTGCCATGGCCAGTATTCCATGGGCTTTTGCATCAATTTCAAGCAACTTCTTATCCTCATCTGAGTATTGCTCCCTCCTCTTCGGAACCATTGATTGGTTTCCGGGTTATTCACCATAGGCTTGTGTGGACTATGTACCACTGATGTCCAACACCCTGCGCTGTTAACAGACAGGTGATGGAGCATACGTCTTGCCATATGTTATACTCATTCCTAACCAGCATAGGTGGCTTGGTTGAGGAACCAGTATTGTGAGGATCATTGGAAGGAGTAGTCATTTTCAGTTCAAAAACAATTTAGTTCAAGCTTTTAAAAGTTTTAGACAGACCACAACAAACTCAATGAGAACCAAGAAAAGATCTCAGGATGAATGAGCAGAAATACAGAAAATTCAATCTCTATAACCGTTTCTTGCAAAAACAAAAGCTAATTCAATCAAACTTAGATCTTGAATAGCAGTTTCAATGATCAATTATTAGATCGATCAATGATGAACCAGCTCTGATACCATTTGACAGGATCAGCGATCACAAGTTTGATGTATTAGGATACAAAGCAGCGGAATACAAACAAGAATTAGACAGATTGTAGCAAGCAATTGATATTTAAAAGCGCATACGGTTATAGGGAGAGAATATATATTTCTGATTTCAAGGAATGTTTATGGATGAAGAATATTTCTAATCAATTCATTCGTTTATTGAATTCATTCATCTCTTTCATCATCGTTACAATGAGTTGTCACTCCTTATATAGAGTGCAACAATCACTGCTGTTATCACGGAAAGTGACAACTGGCAGATCTAATACAAGAATAACTAATTCTTAACAAACTACTGAAATGTTCACAACTACTGAGAACATATCAGCATGTTAAGTACAAAATATAAAACTACTAAAACTACAACGACTGAAGAACAAGCTCTTCAGTCGTTTTACAAAACTACTGAAACATAAAAATATAAAACTACTGATATCACAACTACTGAAGAAGTACTCTTCAGCTATTGTGACAAACTACTGAGGCTTCAGTACTTGATCTTCAGACTTTGACCTTTAGGTGTTTCATCAGTTGATGACTTCAGTAGATATCATCAGCTGATGCCTTCAGTCTTTGTCTTCAGACCTTGTACATCAGTTGTTGATCTTCAGCACTTGTAAACTCTTCAGCTGTTGTACTTCAGTACTTTGGTCTTTCAGCTTCAGCACTTGTGTTCTTCAGCTGTTGTACTTCAGCACTTTGGTTCTTCAGCTGTTGAGGTCTTCAGCACTTGATCTTCAGCTGTTGAAGTCTTCAGCACTTGTCAAACTACTGATGAGGCTTTCAGCAGTTGTTGTGATACCATGTGGGACTTAGAGGTTTTCTGATCTTGGCTCATTGGTTCTTTTGGTCCAACAGTTTGTAAGGTTTAATGTATGGCTGACACACCTAAAACATCCTAAGTCTCTCCTGCATGCATGCACTTAAGTGTAGAGTAGAAATGCCTCGGAAGTTTTATACCCTGCATCAAAATTAATCCATGTGTAAAATCATCCGAAGCCAAGACCAACATCTTCTGAAGCCAAAAGTGAAGTCTTCTGAAGCTTCAAAGACAAAGTCTTCCGAAGCCAAGAAGTGAAGTATGATTTCTTCCATAGACTTTGAACATATGCTTTTTCTTATGTACTTTTCCATAAAGTTGTACCACTTTCCGCTACAACTCTGATGACTCACCAACTTATACAAGTTGGTGAAAAGGTCCATGCTGTTAGTAACTATACATTGAGGCCTTGAGTCTATTGCTTTCTACTTTATGTACTTTTATCCTTTTTGTAATATATTAGGACGTGAGCTATGGCATGTCATAGTCACTAGTCAAAAGACAATATGTCTTTTGACTCCACATTTGATTTTGTTGTTGTCTAGATCAAATGTTTCTAGCTGGCTTTCTAATTATGGCTGGCTGTAGGATGTAGTATAAAGTATCTCAGGTCTTTGTATTTTTCTTTACGCTTTACCAACACTTGTAAGGAACTTGAGAGCAATATACAACATTCTTGAAAACCATTATCCTTGTGTTGTTTGTTCTTGTTCTGTCTCATATTTGTTTGTGTTCTAAGTATCAAACCATATTGTTCAAAGTTCCCTATTTGACCATCCCTTAAACGGTCCTACATAACATAAAGTGTTCTAAAACTCTCTCCTCATTTGGTTCTAAGTATCAAACCATAAAATTTTCTAAAACTCTCTCTTCATTGTGTGTTGTGTTGTAAGTGACGATCCCTTAAACGGTCATACATAACATACTGAAACATGCTTATGTAGTTCAATATTTTAACATCTATTTTTTTCTATTTAATGGTCACATTGTACTTTACGTTTCATTCTAATGTATATATATTAACACATTGTAACACACATCCATGGTTTAACATTTTTAGGTATAAGTTCCGTTTGGTTTCAATTCTTTTGTTTTATGAGTTTTTATGGTATTGATGGTTGCTAGCAACGATATAACATTGATGTTACGTGGCATGATGTTACAACCCCACTACAGCGCGTGGGGCTGAATAATAGTTTTACACTAAATACAATGTTTGATATGTGTTATTATATATTATATGCTAAATGTAATGTTTGATATCTATTATTATAATGAACTAGTACTATGCCTCCCCTCTTTGCGGTAGGGGGCGTAGATCATGCTAAATAGCATCAATGTCACACCACCATCAGCGACCACCAACGCCATAAAAACTCTTATTAAAAAAAATAAAAACAAAAAAATTAAAACTAAATGGAAAGTAGATGTAAAAACACTGGACCACGCTTGTGAAGCGTAAAACTTTATAAACAATAGTTAAGTCGATTTAGGATCTGGACGTTGCAACCAGATTGTTAAGTAGGAATAAATAGGCGTAACAACATTGAAGCACACATGATGTTATGACGTATTGTCTATCAAAATTTGCAGCGAAATGTATACAAAGTTTTGTAAAAGAAGAAAAGAATTGGCCACCAAATTATAAAGTGAAAAAATATAGGGGTTAAGTTATAAAAGATGTAAAAATATTGGATTTAAAATAAAAAAATAAAAGAAATAGAAAATTAAACAAAAACATGTACAACCTCTAATGCATATATAAACTTGGACAGATAATTCATTTGGTTACAAATCACGTGTTGGTAATCGATTGAACCTTCGTACCTGAATGGATGCATCTCAATTTGTATTTGTGTATGTAGAATTTGATATTGTGGACTAGGTTTTGGATGTGTTAGCAGTATGTTAAGATTCATATAAGAATAAGTAGGGCTTGAAATAAAAATCCATTAAACCACCAGCAGGACCTATTGTTTCATCTAATATGATTGTAAACCGTGCTTCTGATTTAATCATTATCGTTGATAAGCAGCATGTTGTTAGGTCACAAGCTGACATTATTTCCTTATCTCCATCACAGCCTGGTGTGGTTGAGGTGTTACTATGTTGAAAGATGTCCCCATGGTTGAACAATATATTTTGTTTCTAAAAAATTGTAGACATGTTTATACAGGTTTGATTGTTTAGATGCGTTGAAATATGTTAAAGATAAGTATATTAAAAGGCATAACCCTATGGATTTTGTTGATTTAGTTTGATAGAGTTCGAGTAAGATGAATGTAATAATGCAGGGTCAGATGATTAAGATGATTCAACATATTTTCCTATTTACCTCCTCAATCACAGGAACTTCAAGAACTGAAACTCTTGATCTAGAAGAAGATGACATGTATTTAGATCCTTCTTGGCCATATTTACAACTTGTTATGAATTGCTTTTGAAATATTGGTATAATTTGAAATTGTTACACTTTATTGATTTTTGAATATTTACAGCTTGTTTATATGTGTATTTTGAAATACTTAGATCCTTCAGTCTTGCATTATAAGTTAAATTTTAACCCTTTCAGGTTACAATCAGGCTGACATAGATTTATGAATAAGTTAGACATAAACAATAATGAAAATTTACATTTTTGTTGTAGCGCTAACTATGGTGAATCAATAGAACCATCATAAACAACTGTGGGGATATCTAAAATCCAACCTAAGAACATGATGTCGATTATATCTTGAAACATAGATGAATACATGAAACCCTAATCAAGTTTATTCAATCTCAAATACAAAACTATAACATTAAAATAATAAAACTTACTTATGGAAATAGTGATCTTTGATAAAGATGATGATGCCATGATCGAGTGATTTGTTCTGTTATGATGTTTAGAGGGATTGATGGATGATCTTGAGGGAAAAAATATTGGTGTGCTTTTTGTTATCTCCCTACTTTTCTATTTATAACATCTAAAGGGAAACCCTAATTATAAGTACAGGGCATTTTCATCAAATAACCCCTTATACTATTAGGGACTAATAATGTCATTTGATGAAACTTATTTAAAGGATATGTAGGCTACATATTATGGGTTATTTCTAACATTCTTCCACTTGACAGAGTGATCATTTGTGATGAGTATGCATAAGTTTGGCCAAGTTAAACACTCATCAAGTTTCATATTAAAACTTATAGCAAATAGTTACAGTCATTCGAATTAATGTTTATTCGAGACCCCCAACATTCATACTAAAGTCTCAATATAAAACATTAAACATAAAACCAAAATATCTTAAATAAACCCTTAATGAACAATATTCACCTGGAAAAATGTCTCTATAGATTATTAAGCGTGGATATAAGTTATTATAGACAAAATAAATATTCAAGGAAATCACATTAATCATTAGTGCACACTTGATATGCTATTATATAAGGTCTCTAGTAAAGCCCATTACATAAAAAGCTTCTTCGAGATCTTTCATGTCAAATTATGTGAAAGTAATCCTTTGAATTATACAACAAATCTAAACTATTACTTGCTAATAGAATGCCATCTACGTAAAAGAATGATACCAAAATTGCTCCTACTTATATTGAGGTAGGTGCATTAATCCACTTGTTTTTCGATAAACCTTGTTTTTTCATGACTTCGTCAAATTTTAAATACCACTAACGTGAAGCTTGTTTTAACCCATATATGAATTTCTTGAACTTACATACTAAGTGTTCTTTACTTTTTGGTTTGAAACCTTCAGGTTGGTTACTAAACACATCCTCATGTAAGTCACCATTAAGTAAAGAGGTTTTAATGTCCTTTGATGTAACTCTAAATCAAAATGAGCTACTAAGGCCATAATGATCCTTAAGGAATCCTTCCATGAAACGGGTGAAAAGGTAACCTGATAATCAATTCTCTTTTTTGAGTATAGCCTTTAGCAACCAATCACGCTTTATAACGTTCAAAACTATTATTCGGGTCTAATTTGGTTTTGAAAACCCATTTAAATCCTACATGCTTAACACCCTTGGGTAATTCAACCATTCCCAAACGTCATTCTTATACATAGAATCAAGCTCATCGATCATAGCTTTATTCCATTCTGATCTCCACTAATGTCTTCATTATAGGAGGTTGGATCGTTACACTTTCCTAAATCCAGATCGGCTTTATTACGGTAGGTTTATAATCATCAAAATTAGTAGGCCTTCTAGACCATTATGACCTCCTTAGTTGATCTTCGGGTTATGCAGTTTTAGAAAGGGACTTGCTCTTGTGGAATTGATGGTGCTTCATTTACAGGAATGTTTGGAGCAATATGAATTTCTAAGAAAATATAAAATAATGGTACAGTGTTTTGTAATGGTCCAGTGTTTTGTAATGGTGCAGTGTTAAGTAGAAATGGTGTAATAGGAGGTAAGTGTAGAGAACCCATTCCCCCTTCCTCTTGCACTTCTTGTAAGTCAATATCTTGACTTTCACAGCTCCCACTAACCTTAGAATCCTCTAAAAACACAACATGATGAGTTTCCACGATGTGAGTAGTATGAGAAGGACAATAAAATCTATATCATTTTGCATGATCAGGATATCCTATAAAGAAACAACTGACTATCTACATGTCAAGTTTTATTTATTGAGGATTATAAAGCTTAGCTTCAGCTAGACAACCCCATACTTTCATATACCTTAAGCTAGGTTTCTTTGTTGTATAAATTTCAAATGGAGTTTTAAGGACAGACTTAGAAGGAACTTTATTTAGTATATGAACAACTGTCTTTAATGCCTTAGTCCATAAAAATTTAGGTAAAAAGGAGCAAATTGAACAACTGTCTTTAGTGTATGAACAACTGTCTTTAATGCCTTAGTCCATAAAAATTCAGGTTAAGAGGAGTTTGCTAACATACTTCTAACCATGTTCACTAGGGTATGATTTCTTCTCTCAACGTGTCAAGTGATTTAGATTTATCTTTAATTAAGTACAAATACGTGTAAGTCAAGTGATCATCTATAAAAGTGATAAATGATTTATGTCTTTATATTCCAATAGGGTATGGTCCCCTAATATCAGTGTGTATGAGTTCTAGTAAACCAAAACTCTTGATGACACCCTTTTTAGATCCATTAGCCATTTTACCTTTAAGGATTAAAACATGTTTCAAAATTAGGGAAAACAATATTTGGTAATACTTCATCTTTCACGAGTCTTAACATATGATCTCATGAGATGTGGCGTAAACATTGATGCCACAACGTGGATGATGTTTCCAAATCTCGTTTTTGTTTATTAATTTTTCAGTGACATTATATGATAACAGTGATCTTGAAAATTGATCATCTAGTTCTTACTTATAGAGATTTCCATCTAGATTACCACCACCATAGACATGAGAGTTTAAAGTAATAATGACTTTGCGATGACCATGCAAAACTTCATAACCATCATTGTGTAACTTTGGTACAGATACCAAGTTCCTAGTAATTCTTGGAGCATATAATGTATCATAAAGTTTAATACAATGACCCATTTTCATTATTAATTACATGTTCATACGGCTTTAATGTTATGTTTATCACCATCTCCCACCTTAATTGTCCTTTAGTTTCTTCCAGCTTTCGGATTGTAAAGAATCCCTGTGTTAAGTTAGTAACATGAACCATATTACCAGGATCAACCCACCATGTGTTAATTGGAATGTTAACATTAAAGGACTCATATATCATAAATAGATGGTTACCTTTCTTAGCCAGCCACTCAATGAACTTAGTGAAATCTCATAGGTGTGTCCCTTATTGTGACAGAATTTGCAACGAGATTGTCCTAATGAGACATTGGAGCTGGAAGCTGCACTTGTACCAGCCACATGGACTTTAGATCTTTTCTCTTTAAAGTTTCTCTTCCTCTTTAATGGTTCAATGGTGGTAACATGAAAAACATCAGGCTTTTCTAGCTTCAGGCGTTCTTCCTCCTTCAAGCATATTGCTATCAACTCTAGCTTCAGGCGTTCTTCCTCCTTCAAGGGTGAACAGAAAGCTGCCACAACTTCCATCAGAAGACACAAAGACATAAAGGCTTGAGAAGAACTTGTCTCTTAGAATGGGCTTCCTTGGGTGTAGTTCTCCCTTGGTGTCTCCAGGCAGGTGAGGAAAGGACCCTTAGGTGAGTTGTCAGGGTAGCATATGTGATGATATTGGGGTTCTATGCTATCCCTTTCAACCACATGCAGGGCTGAACCCATTTGATTGTTGGAGTTGCTAGATGAACCTTGCATGTTCATCTCCATCTGGTAGCCACTGAGAATACCATATAACTCTGTTAAAGTAAGAGTTTTTAGATTCTCAGTCCTCTTGATCACCACACAGTAGTGTGTTCACTGCCTAGGAAGTGAGGACATGACCTTCCTTACAATGTCCCTGGTCTCAAGAGGAACTCCTCCATCCACAAGGGTATCCACAATCTTAACATACGTGAAGTATTTTTGAGTCATGGTTTCACCTGTTTTGAAGGTGAAGTTTTCAAACTGCTGCTTTAGGAGATCCTTCTTGTTCTCTTTGGCTTCAGAAGAACCCTCATACATCAATTTCAGTACATCCCACAGCTGCTTAGCTATTTTGCACTTCTTGAAACTTCTGTATACAGAGTTTGGAAGAGCAGTCTGAAGAGCTATCATGGCTTTTCTACCAATCTCTACTCTATTCCTGTCTTCATCAGAGTAGTTTGTCACATCCTTGGGGATCATACCAGCACCAGTAGCAGAAGGGGTGCTAGGTATGAAAGGTCCATTTTCAATAGACTCCTACATTCTTGAGTCTAGAGACCTGATGAAACCTTCCATTCTCAGGCACCAGGTATCAAAGTCATCAAGAGTGATCAGTGGACACTTGTTCATGGTTCTAGTTTCCGTATCAGTCTTGGAAATGGCTACTATTTGAAAAGTTTAGTATTGTGTGAGTGAGGGATCTTAAGATGGTGAGATCTTATATAAAGAGTCTGGAAAGCTCTGATACCAAATGCAGGACCGTGATGTGAAGTCGCTAGATCGGTAAACATCCGAGCATGTTCTTGACGAAAGGATAAACAACAGCACAAACCAAAAGTCAAACAATAACACGAACTATAATTGAATGGTTTCATTGATAAAACCTAACGATTACAAGTTCGTTACAACATAAGAATCAAGAATCTTGGCAAGGGGAAGATCGAGCATGATCTCCCCTCTTATCCGGTAGCCCTAGGCTCCCGGGCAGACTCCTATCTCAACCCTTTTTGTCTCTACACATTAAAACTGGTATATATAGGCCTCGGCCCATGTCAGATGCGATTGGGCCCATTCGTGCGATTGGACCATGCCTATGGTCCAATCGTACGACTGGACCATGCGTATGGTTCAATCGTACGACTGGACCATTCTTATGGTTCAGTCTTACGAATGTCCCAATCGCATCTCTCAGTCGCACGGCTGGTCCATTAGCATGGCTCAGTCGTACGACTGAGTCTCATTCGCATATGATCCTACGAATGACCCAGTTTCATGTGTTTACAACATATCAGGTGTATTACATTAAGCCTAGACTAATCGACAAGCGACGGACACACTATATATGACTATATATGCTCCAACAGGTGAAGGGTGGTCACGTACAACACAACAACACAAAGAGGAGAGTAACTAAACTTAACCAAACTGTGAACTGGATTAACGACAAAAGAAGACACTAAGAACAAAAGTAACTAAGAGACAAAAGACAAGAGCAAGATACATAGTGAGATGGTTTTCAAGATTGTAGTATATTGCTTTTTTACTGTTCTATTAGAAGTGTTACCAAGCATATTGATAAAGTTACAAGAACATGAGATACTTGTACTACATCCTACAGCCAACCATACTATGAAATCCAGCTGGATACAATTGATTAGAGTCAAAACAAAATCAATTGTAGAGTCGAAAAGGCAGATTGCTTTTTTGACTTTGTGACTATGACATGCCATAGCTCACATCCTTATCTATTACAAAAAGGATAAAGTGCATGTAGTAGAAAGTTACAGACTCAAGACCTCAATGTATAGTTATCAAAAGCATGGACCTTTTCACCAACTCATGTAAGTTGGTGACTTTATAGAGGTGCAGTGAAAAGGTGTCCAACTTTATGGAATACATCAGATAAAGCATGTTACTAAAAGTTTTTGGAAGAAATCTGTCTTCAAGAGTTGAGGCTTCAGAAGACTTTGTCTCTGAAGCTTCGGATTCATCTTTGGCTTCGGAAGATATTGGTCTTGGCTTTGGAAGATTTCACACTTAGAATATTTTTGTTGCATGTGTGTAACTTCCGAAGCATTCTTCTTCAGTGCTGGTGCAGCATGCATGCAGAAAGACTTTGGTTGTTTCAGCCTCTATGCATATTCTCTACAAACTCCCCCTAGGCTGATGCTACCAAATCTCTTGAAGACTTCAGATATCAACAGTCCTCAATAGGATGATAACCGGTCCTTTCTTCATAAGATGATCAGGATCCTTCAAACTATCAGAGTATCTTCTCATCTCAAAGAGATCATGCGGAGGCAACTAAAACATGTCTTATGAAGTGTAGACATTCTCAATTCCATGATCTCTGATGACATGCCACCTCTCTTGATTTGTATTGTATGTCCGGGACATGATGGGTCTTTCTGATGCAAAAGGAGCTATTGGAATGGGAGATGATGGAGCATCCTCTGGCTGCACATCCTCAGGATGTTCTGACACATCCTGAGGTTTAGAAAAGGATGTAGTCTTCTTCTTCTTCTTTGGATTTGGTTTAGAAGCCATCTTTTTCTTTCTCTTTACAACTTTTAACTAAGAAGACTGGCATGCAGTACCAGATTGATCTTCATTGTCTTTCTCAGTTGGGTCTTCAACTATCACAAGTTCATATAAAGAGCGAGTCTGACCCTACTGTGGATCAGAAGATGAAGCTTGCTGAGATTCAGCAGGAGGTCCAGGTTGTGATGTCTCTGGTTGTTCAACCTTAACATCCACTTCAGGTGGGGCTTGACTTAGAAGGGAATGTAAGTCAACCAGCTCTCCACTCTTGTTCTTCTGCTTGATCACCCTAACATGCTCATCCATAGTGGATAGAGACATGGGGCCAAGTCTCCTTCCAGAGAATCCATACAGCTTCAAGAAGCTCATCATCCTCTGCCTGTCAGCAGATTTCTTCATGCTTTTGCGGATGATGTATCTTGACTTAGCAGCTTCTTCCCTTAGCTTTCTTTTGGTTGTCTTTCTTTCCTTGACTATCTCAAGTTCAAGTTGTTTAGGATACTCAAACTCAATATTGTCAAAGGATAAGGGAAGAAGTGTTTTTGCCTGATAGAGGCCTGTGGCACTCAAGTAGTTGATCATCTTGATCCTTTCTTCTTCTTTATCTACTGAGGTTCTTGTTGAACCACATCCTCTTGTGCAGGACTTTCTTGATCTGGGGAGAGGGTAGGCACATGCTTGTACATCTTTTCTTTCTTCTTTCTTCTTTGATTTATACTAGAAGCTCTGCATCTTCTGCTTCCTTCTTCTCCCTTGAACTTTCCAGGTCAACCAGTTCATTTAACTCATCTAAGGGGAGAGAGATGACACTATCTATGTCATGGTTCCTTGTCTGCAGATAGTTTATCCTGACTGCCCTTAATTCATCATTCTGAGTATTTGGTATGGGGGCAGCCCTGATTGTAGACTCCATGAGTCTAGTAGAGCCAAAAAAGGAACCTTCTACCCTTAGCTTCCTTTTCCTCTCTCTTTTCTCCTCCTCAATCTCCTCAGATGTCATCTTTCTTTTCCCTTTGTCACTCACAAACCTTTGTGACTCAGGGTGGAGAGAGCTTTGGCCTTTATTGCTTGATGCAGCTTTTGAGTTTGGCCAGAGAGAGGTTGAGAAGCACCTTCACCAGCAGGTGTCTCAAAAAGGGCATTGATCTTTGCAGCAGTTGTTGGTGATAAGACTGGGCTCTTAGGTTCTGTCACTGGGTCTTCAGTCTAGGTTTCCCCTATGAAGCTAATCTTAGGGTCTTCCTCAACATACAGTTGACCGATGACATTGCCTGATTCCCATAGTCTTCTTCTAAGACTGAACTCTATAGTGATCCAGTCTTGGATTCTTTGAGCCAACTTATCAGCTTGTGTTGATTGGCTTGGGTTGACAAGTGGCATGTTGAGTAAATCCATACTGTCATAATAGTTTAGGGTCTGAAAATTCTGCTGCCCTTGAACTTTCATGATGATTAGGGCTTTTCTGTTGTTGTCATACCTCCTCCCAATGATGTCATTGGAGGATGGTGGAGGTGACATAGCCCTTGGTATCCCATCCTCAAACAGACTCTGTATGAAGGAGTCCGTGTAGTCCACATCAATGTGAATTTGAGGAGGTTGCTGAGAATGCACAATTGCAAGTGAGGATGGTGAGTCCTCAGTGTCTATTCTCTTAGAAGAACTCCCAGGTTCTGTAGCTATAATGACTTTCTCCCCCTTTTTGGTAGCATCACCCATTTGCATAGGTGAGCCAGGAGTTAGGTCAATCACATCCATAGGTTGTTGTGTTCCTGGTTGAGCTCTTCTTAAAGGTCTCCCAGCTAGTTTTTCCTTAAGATATGAAATCTCAAGTTGCTGATCATTGACCCTGTTGAGCAAGGTAGTCACTTGAGATTCAAGGTGACTAACCTTGGAGACTATATAGGTGCATGTTTTAGATAGTTTGTACACCTTTAGTCTTAAATTCCCCTCATCTTCATTAGAAGAATCATTGGGGGATGAGATGATTGGACCAAAGTCCTCGTCTCATCACTAGCTTCAGGTTCTTGGCTGCTGGATTTCCTCTACTCACTGGCAGTCTCAGTTGAGATGGTAGTGGGCTGAGTTGTCACGGTTGAGGTCTTAATGATGTAATCACTTTCAAAAGTGAGAGCCTCTTCCATATGGACATCTTGAATAGGTTCAGTAGTGGCCACCTCAGTAGTAGGTGACTAATGGGGGTTAGAAATAGGAGACTCAGAGCACTCATCTCTATTTGAGTAGGGGAAAAGAAGAGAGAATCATGGTACTCACTGAAACCTAGATCTTCATCAGTTTAGAAATCAAGGTTGGGGATTGGTTGGTTAGATCTAAAGGCTGGGGATGGTAACTATCCCTTGAAGGTTGATCACTTAAGTGTTGAGACTCAGAGTGATGGCTTAAGGCAGTTTGGCTTATGAGCTCATCAGGCTGAGCATGTGAAATCTCAGCACTGATCCTTGAGAGATGGGAGTGATCTGCTCCTCAGGAGAAGTGGAGCTCTAGTTTCCACTTCCTCCTGTATGGATGAGTGTATGGAGGCCTCCACAGACTGAATAGTCTGAGCAGGGGTTCGTTTGGATTTTCTTTGGTAGATGATGGTGATTTGTGGTGGTGTAGATGGTTGGGATGTAGCAGGTGTGGGTTCAACACTAGCTGGTGCTCCTAGGTTGTCACCTTGAGCAATGAGCTCTAACATTTTGGGACTAGGGCTGTTTCTACCCCAGAGAAACCAAAAGTACGCTTTCTCAGTATGTTAAAGATGTCAGGCTTCATCTGCCCAGTTTAAGAGTATTACATGTTCCCCTTAACTGTGAGCCCAGTTCATAGTTAAGAATGTACTGAACATATCTAAGGTACATGTAATATTCTAAGGAGTCCAAGTTTGCAAGTAAATTAGTGTAAAAAATTGAGAATACCTGAACTTGACCCCTTGAATCATTCCATGGATAATGAAGGAGAGATCCTCAGGAATCTGGTCCCATCCACCATGCTTGTTTGACAAGCTGTGGATAACCACATGGAGCAGTAATCTCCACTGGGATGAGACCTTCCCTTTCCTGAAGGTCTTGACAGAGTAATCTCCCTCATACCCCATCTGCTCAAAAGAATGATTGACAGCTTCCTTTGGGAAGAACACCTCACCTTCTTCATCATCCAGCTGAACATGCATGTTGATCATGGCCGGAGTAATGAAGACTGTTCTCCCCTGCACTATGGCAGACAGTGCCTTCTCCCCATCCATTACAACCTCTTGGCAGGAATTCTAGAATTCATGTGGATGATCATCATAAAGTGGAGGATCAATGGTTAGGGAGGTGAAGTAGTTGGACAAAGCTAAGAAGGGACAAACCTATGAGAAATGAGGATCTTTCTCAGAGCTTAACAGAGCAACCTGATTATGTTGCCTGTGGAGCTGCATGGAAAAGTTCAAGTCATTTCTGTGAGTGGGGTTGGCCATTGTGAGGTAGCTTAAGGAAGAAGAAAGAAAGAAATTTGGGATTTTAGGTTTCGAGGAAGAAGCAGATGATAGAAAGAGGGGGAAACCATTAGGTTTATATGTGAAAAGGATTTCAGAGAAATTTTAATGAAAGAGGATAAACTTTGAAATTCGGATGTCGGTCCCACCTCTGAAAAAGTAGTTTACTTTTGCTTAAAAAGTAGTTTTCTTGGAAGTCAAAAAGCTTCCGAAGGTAAATTATCTTCGGATGTTTTAATGAAAAAGCTTCCGAAGCTAAAGTGACTTCGGAAGATTTTCCTGAGAGTTTTGAAAATTTTTCTTTGGAAGAAAAATTAAGACTTGAATGCTTTGTACACAAAAGAACAAAGCTTCCGAGAGTTAATTTTGCTTCGGAAGAAAAAGGTCCTTGAAAACATATAAGTGTCTTAGACAACCATTTAAGCTTCGAAATATATTTCAGAAATCTCTTCCGAAGGTAAAATTTCTTAGACGGTTATTTGTTTTGAAGTCATGATTTTCTTCCGAAGTTAAACACGTAACTTCCGAAGGATCAAAATTTTCATAAATCTAAGGAAAGTCTTCAAAAAGATTTTCATCCAAAGAAAACAAGAGCTTATAAAAGTGATGAACTAGACAACTTAGGACACACATGTTTTAAGAAATAGTAAGAATTAGTTTTAAGAAAATCCTACTCAAAGTTGGTCATCCCAATAGATGATATAAGATATTTAAATCTATGTTCTTCAAATGCCTTTATAAATAGATTAGCATATTGTTCATTTGTGTGAACTTTGACTAGTTTAAATAATCTCTTTTCATAATTATCTGTTATTAAATGATACCTGATGTTGATGTGTTTGGTCCTTGAGTGCTACACAGGATTCTCTATGATTGAGAGCACTATTGTTGTGTATGTGAATGGGAGTCTCCTTGAAGTTGAATCCATAGTCCAGCATCTGATTCTGAATCCAAAGCACTTGAGCACAGCAGCTTGTAGCAACAATGTATTCAACTTCAGCAGTTAATGCAGAGACACAGGATTGTTTCTTGCATTGCCATGAGACAACCTTTCCACCAAGAAACTGACATCCCCCAGATGTAGACTTTGCTGTCATGTTACAACCACCATAATCACTATCTATGTAAGCATACACATTGAAGTCAGAATTCTTAGGATACCATAGACCAAGTGTTGAAGCACCTTTGCGGTATCTTAGAATCCTCTTGATAGTGATAAGGTGAGACACCTTAGGGTTGGCTTGATATCTTGCACAAATACATGTAGCAAACATGATATCAAGCCTGCTAGTTGTAAGATACATAAGAGACCTAATCATAGCCCTGTAAAAGTGTTTATCTACACACTCTCCCTCAAGATCAGGTCCAAGGGAGTGGTTTCTAGCTATGGTTGTCTTAGCAATCTTACAATCAGTCATGTTGAACATCTTGAGTACGTCTTGAACATACTTTGACTGACTAATGAGGATGCCATCTTCAACTTGCTTCACTTGAATTCCCTGAAAGAAATTAAGTTCCCCCATGGCACTCATTTCAAATCTGTCCTTCATCAACTCCTCAAAGTCTTTGTAGAGCTAGTTGATCCAAAGATGATATCATCCACATATACTTGAACTAGCAATATGTCATTTTCATATCCTTTGATGAAGAGAGTTCCATCTATAGTACCTCTCCTGTATCCATGTTTTCAAAGATACTCAGATAGTGTCTCATACCACTTCTTGGGTGCCTGATGTAGCCCATAAAGAGCTTTGTCAAGCTTGCAGACATAATCAGGATGATCAGGATCTACAAAACTAGGTGGTTGTTTGACATACACCTCTTAATCAATCACTCCATAAAGAAAAGCGCACTTCACATCAAGTTGAAAGATCTTGAAGTTCTTGGATGCAGCAAATGCCAGGAATATCCTAACAGCTTCCAGTCTTGCTACAGGAGCAAAGACATCAGTGTAGTCAATCCCTTCTTCTTGTGTGTACTCTTGAACAACTAGTCTAGCTTTGTTCTTGATAATAATGCCTCTATCATCCTTCTTGGTCCTATGAGCTGGAATTTGAAGGCATCCCAGATGTATCAGCTGAAGTTGTCATTGTAGTGTTGATAGAAACCTCATTTGCAGAATTAGTTCCAACTGAAGCTGAAGATGTGTTACTTGAAGGTCTTCCCAACTCAAATCTTGGATCAGGATCACCTGTGTTTAAATTTTCTATAGATCCTGAAACAGTCTCACAAGATTTGTTAAAACAGTTGGTAACTAAATCAAGATCAAAAAGCCAATCAGGACCAGAACCAGCCACACAAGGTGTGTGTTCATTGAAAGTCACATTGGCTGAATTGTCAACAATTCTAGTTCTGAGATTGTATACTCTGTAAGCCTTAGCTTGGGAAGAGTATCCAATGAAGTGTCCATCATCTGATTTCTCAGCAAATTTGGCAATTTGATCCTTGGTATTCAGGATGGTTCAAGGACAACCAAATGACCTGAAAAAACCAATGAAAGGTTTCCTCTTGTGCCAAAGTTCGTAAGGAGTCTTGCCATGAGTCTTAACTACTAAAACTCTGTTCTGCACATAGCAGGCATTGTTGACTGCCTCTGCCCAAGGGGTGATGGGTATCTTAGAGTCAGATAGCATGGTTCTTGCAGCTTCAATCAGTGTCTTGTTTCTCCTCTCAGCAACACCATTCTGCTGAGGAGTCCTTAGAGCACTGTATTGTCTTGAAGTACCTTTTTCATCACAGAATGCATCAAGGATTTGGTTCTTGAATTTAGTTCCATTATTGCATCTTATGATTTTGACCTTGTGATCAGATTGATTCTCAATCTTTAAGATGAAACTCTTCAAAATCTCAGGAGTCTCATCCTTAGTTCTAAGGAAGAAGACCCAAGTGAATCTTGTAAAGTCATCTGTGATCACTAAATAGTAAAAGGTCCTTCCTAGACTCATTACACTAGTGGGGCCAAAGAGATCCATATGTAACAAGTGTAGGGTTGTAGTGATGGAGTTCCTTTCCTTAGGCTTGTGAGATACCTTATGTTGCTTCCCTTTCAGGCATGCAACACAGTGGTCATCACTTGTAAACTCTTTCTTTGGCATTCCAGTTACCAAATCATTCTTAATCAGTTTATTCATGTTTTTAAAGTTTACATGGCACATTTTTTATGACATAGGAAAGACTCATCACTATTGGCTTTAAACAGAAAGCATGAAACTTCTCCAGAGGGAGATGTTTCTTGTAAATCCATCTTGTACATGTTCTCTTTCATGGGGGCTCTAAGAAGAATATGCACATGAGGAATGACCACCCCGGACTTGAGAACAATACGCTCATGCTCAGTAAAGAGCATGTTATGAATCTGATCAGAAAATTAGGATACACTCAGAAGATTGTACCCAAGCTCCTTGACAAAGTTTACCATTTTGATGCTGAGCTTACCATTTGTGACCTAGCCCCTTCCTGAAATGTAACCACCTTCATCTCTTCCAAAGGCAACTGGCCCTCCATCAATACTTTCAAAGTTCTAGAGTAGTGACCTATTGCCTGTCATGTGCCTGGAACAACCACTGTCAATGATCCAGACAGTAATAGATCCTATGGTTGTTGCCTAAACTGTAACAACCTTCATCTTCAGTTGTACCTACACAAAAAAATGATCAGTTACATTTGGAAACCCAAGCCTTACTTGTCTTGGGCTCATTAAGAGAAACAGAAGGTAATGCAACAGTAATAGATCCTATGGTTATGCTAGGAGGATCTTGAGCTGTTGTTGATGGAGAATTCTTAGTCACTTGGTCTTTCTTAGACTTCCACACCACCTTTGGAGTCTTGGACTTGACCATCAATACTTCGGAAGCTTTTAATACTTTGGAAGTTTGATGACTGAGCCTTCGGAAGATCCTGCAGACACTGCAGCAGACTTCAATGCTTCGGAAGTATTCGTTCCTTCCGAGACCAACTTTTCTTCGGAAGGCAATTTTTCACTTGCCTTCTTCTTAGATTTGGAGCTTCCAAAGGAAACAGATTTTCCTTCCGAAGCTTAAATATTCTTGTAACTCTTGGAAGTCCTTGGTTTTATCATGCGAAGAGTACCCTTAAGACTGTATGGACAATCCTTAGCAAGATGAGTAGTACTCTCACACATAACACACTCCATTTTCTTCTTCCCAAGAGCCTTGTGTTGGGAACAAGACTGACTTTGGTCATATCCCTTCTCCACCCTCATCTTTACAGATGCTGAGACAGTCCTTTTGGGCGGGGAACTGTTCTTAGAGTTTGATGGTCTAGGCTGTGCAGCAGTGGTACACAATAGATCAGTCTCCTTCTTGGTACTGAGATGATTTGAACAAGAACCAGAACTCTTAGCAGAAGAGTTTAGGTTGATGTCTTCAGTCTTTACTACTTTAAACCCTGTAGAGATAAACACTTGTTTTTGCTTGGAGTCAAAAGTAGCCTTGATCTCTTGAGCCTTCCTTGCTTTCCTCTTTCTCTTCCTAATCAAGTTCTTCCTCATTGATTTGGTCATCACAGTCTTCTTCTTCTCCTGAGAAGGATAGCGGCTCTTTTTAGAATCCTCCTCTTCACACTTCTCAAGGAATTCTTCACTATCACTTCTTCATCCCCTTCACTCAAAGGATCTATGAGAGGAAGCTCGTCTTCACAAGTTTCACACCTAGGTGATCTTACAGACAAGATTATGTGTGGAGGAGCTATCTTATTTGATCCTAGTCCCTGCTTGTTTTGATAGCACAATTTGTTGTCCAGGGATGAGGATATCATGTTCTTGAAGGTCTCTTCTTCAAGAACACACTTGTCTGCCCTGGCTTTGTAGATCATAAGCTCAGCCTGGCACTTAGTCAACTTGGTTATGAGATCCTTGATTTGAGTCCTAAAATCTGTATGCTTATGTTTTAGAACTGAAATTTTTTTCTCTAAGTCCTTTATCTTTAGTTTATAATCATTTTCAGACTTTCTAAAATAACTTTTAGAATGTTTAAAGACTCAAGATCAGATCTCATTTTCATGTTAAAGGACCTATATCTATTTACTTTAGCAATGCATTCAGGGGTATAGAGATGTTCCAATACCTTGGCTACATCATGATCTACCATCAGCGCTTGGTTTGGAGAAGCATCTTCCACCTGAAAGCTCTAGTCAAAGCCTCCTTCTTCAACAGCAATAGTAGCCTGCTGCTTTGGCTTCTCATTCTGGGGAGCTTTGTCAGTGTAATTTGGTCTGGACTGTGTTTGGCCACCATTTGTTCTAGGTGCCTTACACTCCCGGGCAAAATGGCCCATCAAGTTACAGTTGTAACACTTGACTTTGCCTTTGTCCAGGCCAAACTTTCCACTGGTTACATTGCTTGGAAACTTCCTTCTAGCCCGCTTGTAGAACTTCTTGCTCTGTGAGTGAGAAGAGCCATCTGTTGCACTATCTCCATGTACTCCAGATCATCTGGATGGATATAGTCCAGGTATTCAAGGGTGAACAGAAAGCTGCCACAACTTTCATCAGAAGACACAAAGGCTTGAGAAGAACTTGTCTCTTGGAATGGGCTTCCTTGGGTGTAGTTCTCCCTTGGTGTCTCTGGAAAGGTGATGAAAGGACCCTTAGGTGAGTTGTCAGGGTAGCATATGAGATGATGTTGGGGTTCTATGCTATCCCTTTCAACCACATGCAGGGCTGCACCCATTTGATTGTTGGAGTTGCCAGGTGAACCTTGCATGTTCATCTCCATCTGGTAGCCACTGAGAATCCCATATAACTTTGTCAAAGTAAGAGTTTTTAGATTCTCAGTCCTCTTGATCACCACATAGTAGTGTGTCCATTGCCTAGGAAGTGAGGACATGAACTTCCTTACAATGTCCTTGTTCTCAATAGGAACTCGTCCACCCACAAGGGTATCCACAATCTCAACATACCTGAAGTATTACTGAGTCATGGTTTCACCTATTTTGAAGTTGAAGTTTTCAAACTTCTGCTTCAGGAGATCGTTCTTGTTCTCCTTGGCTTTAGAAGAACCCTCATACATCAGTTTCAGTGCATCCTATAGCTGCTTAGCTGTTTTGCACTTCTTGAAACCTCTGTATACAATGTTTCGAAGAGCAGTCTGAAGGGTTGTCATTGCTTTTTTATCAATCTCTACTCTTTCTTGTGTTCATCAGAGTAGTTTGCCACATCCTTGGGAATCTTACTAATACTAATAGCAGAAGGGGTGCTAGGTATGAAAGGTCCATTTTCAACAGACTCCCAATTCTTGAGTCCAGAGACCTGATGAAACCCTCCATTCTTAGGCACCAGGTATCAAAGTAATCAAGAGTGATCAGTGGGGAATTGTTCGTGGTTCCAGTTTCCATATCAGTCTTGGAAATGGCTACCATTTGAAAATTTTAGTATTTGTGTGAGTGAGGAATCTTAAGATGGTGAGATCTTATATCAAGAGCCTGGAAAGCTCTGATACCAAATGCAGGACCGGGGAAGGGTGGTCACTTAGAACACAACAACACAAAGAGGAGAGTAACTAAACTTAAACAAATTGTGAACTGGTTAACCACAAAAGACGACACTAAGAACACAAGTAACTAAGAGACAGAACACAAGAGCAAGATACACAGTGAGATGGTTTTCAAGATTGGAGTATATTGCTTTCTCAATGTTCTATTACAAGTGTTACACAGCATATTGATAAAGTTACAAGAACATGAGATACTTATACTACATCCTACAGCCGGCCATACTACGAAATGGATACAATTGACTAGACTCAAAACAAAATCAATTGTGGAGTCAAAAAGGCAGATTGCCTTTTTGACTTTGTGACTATGACATGCCATAGCTCACATCCTTATCTATTACAAAAAGGATAAAGTACATGAAGTAGAAAGTTACAGACTCAAGACCTCAATATACAGTTACCGAAAACATGGACCTTTTCACCAACTCATGTAAGTTGGTGACTTTACAAAGGTGTAGGGGAAAGGTGTCCGGCTTTATTGAAAAGTACATCAGATAAAGCATGCTACTAAAAGTCTTTGGAAGAATCTGTCTTCAAGAAATAAGGCTTCGGAAGACTTTGTCTCTGAAGCTTCGGAAGACTTTATCTTTGGCTTCGGAAGATATTGGTCTTCGCTTCGGAAGATTTCACACTTAGAATATTTCTGTTGCATGTGTGAAACTCTGAAGCATCCTTCTTCAGTATTGGTGTAGCATGCATGCAGAAAGACTTTGGTTGCTTCAACCTCTATACATATTCTCTACACTATCAACTCGCCCATTGAACATTTTTCTTTTTGGGTGTTATAGTTGATCTCAAAAGCATCAAAAGAAATAGAAGTCATAATAGAGTGTACTAATAACCATCACTAATCTCCATGTCTAAACTTTTATGTTTATGAGCCATGTCTTCATCATCATTATGTGTTCACACACGTTATTAAACCCATCATCTTTGTAGTAAGCATCTTCAGAATTAGAGTCCTTGCATGTGCTTTAAAAGATCCTTTAAATTTTTCCTCCATTGAGTTCTTATTACCATCAGAGACATTCTACTAGACCTCTCTCATTTTTCATACTCTTGTTTATCTATAGTACCTTTAGTAGTAGAGCAGAAGGAGCGTTATGTCTCAAGACATAATCAAGATCCAACATGCCAAGAGTAATATTAACAAAGTCCCTCCAAGAGACGAAGTTTGCCCCGGTTAAAACTTCAGTTCCGAAGTTAGGAGTGATAGTGGATGCTAAATAGATACAAGTAGTAGGAGAGATAAAGTGAGCTAATTATGGGGTGATAAAAATTATAAAATAGACATAACTAATACGTTGAAGATAAAATATTTATATGTTGGACCAAAAGAACCAATGAGCCGGATCAGAAAAACCTTAAGTCCCACAGACGTCAAGACAAAGTCTAAAGACACAAGTGCTGAAGACAAAGTCTGAAGACACAAGTACTGAAGACAAAGTCTGAAGACAAGTGCCGAAGACAAAGTCTGAAGACACAAGTGCTGAAGACAAAGTCTGAAGACACAAGTGCTGAAGACAAAGTCTGAAGACACAAGTGCTGAAGAAAAGTCTGAAGACAAGTGCTGAAGACAAGTGCTAAAGACAAGTACTGAAGAGCAAGTATCAGACGTTGTCACAACAGCTGAAGAGGTCTTCTTCAGTAGTTGTGATGGTTTTCTTTCAGTAGTTTTATGTTTTTTTTGTTTTCAGTAGTTTCGTAAAACGACTGAAGAGCTTGTTCTTCAGTCGTTGTAGTTTCAGTAGTTTCTTATCAGTAGTTTTATGTTTTGTACTTAGCACTCTAATATGTTCTCAGTAGTTGTGAACATTTCAGTAGTTTGTTAAGTTTTAGTTATGTTTGTAAAAAATCTGCCAGATGTCACTATCCCGTGATATCAGCAGTGAATGCACTCTATATAAGGAGTGTCAACCCAATTGTAATCGGTGAATGATTGAGCAGAAACATTTGATATTATTGAAACATTCCTTTTCACAGAAATATATTCTCTCGTTACAACCGCATTTGTTCTTAATGCATACGAATATCAAATTCTTGCTATAATTTGTCTAATTCTTGTTCTTATTCCGCTGCGTTACACTCTAATTCATCAAACTTGAGATCACTGATCCTGTCAAATGGTATCAGAGCATGGTTAATCATTGATCGATCTAATAATTGATCATTGAAACTGCTATCCAAGATCCAAGTTTGATTGAATTAGCATTTTTGCAAGAAACGATTATAGAGATTGAATTTTCTGTGTTTTTGGTCATTCATCCTGAGATTTATTCTTGGTTTTCATTGAGTTTGTTGTGGTCTGTGTAAAATCTTTTAAAAGCTTGAATTAAATTGTATTTTGACCTAAAATGACTACTCCCTCCATGATCCGCACAATACTGGTTCCTCAACCAAGCCTCCAATGCTGGTTAGGAGTGAGTATAACATATGGCAACGACGAATGCTCCATCACCTGTCTGTTAACAGCTCAGTTGTTGGACATCAGTGGTACATGGTCCACACAAGCCTATGGTGAATAACCCGGAAACCAATCAAATGGTTCCGAAGAGGAGGGAGCAATACTCAGATGAGGATAAGAAATTGTTTGAGATTGATGCAGAAGCCCATGGAATTCTGGCCATGGCACTGCCCAATGAAATCTATTCTGGGCTAATGCATCATGAAACTTCCCATGACCTCTGGAATGCCTTGAAAGAACAATTTGGAGGAACAGATGAGGTCTTGGCAATAATAGAGAATCCTTGCCCAACAATATGAGACATTCTCTCATAGGAAGGGTGAGACACTGACTCAACAGTTTGAGCGGTTCTCTTGTTTGATCTCTGAATGAAAAATGGTCAAACATGAGTACACAAATAGCCAGATGAATAACATATTTCTCAGATCACTGCCTGAGAGATGGGACACATATACTATTGTCCTACGCTCCAGTGCAAATGTGGACAAACTATCTCTCACCCAACTCCATGGGAAATTGCTCACATTTGAGAGAGAGATAGAACAGAAACGAAAACTGTCATCATCTGGAAAGCTCACTGATGACTTTGTACCAGGAAACACTGCCTTGGTAAGTCATGAGTCAGAGTATGCAGGATCAGAATGCCACTATGATGAGCATATTGATTTCACCTCAAACAATTCTAATCATGCCTTTGTGAGTGTTGATTGTCATTCTGGTAATAATAGTGACAATCTATGCTTTATCATGGATATTTGAAGGGCATTACTGATGATGATTTAGAAGAGATGGATATTTTGAGCCAAATGGCCTTGATCAATATCAGATCTCCGAAATTCTACAAGAGAACTGGCAGGAAATTTCCTGGACTCCTCTCACAAAATCAAAGTTGGTTTTGACAAGAACAAGTTGAAGTGTCACAAATGCCACAGGCTTGGACACTTTGCAAGAGAGTGTAGATCAACTGGATCAAACACCTCTGCACCCTTTTTGACTTTTCCAAATACCAATTCACAATCCAAAGGGCAACATTCTGCTGGTTCTAGTCATTCATCACACCCTCAATCTCCTGCATATTTTGTTCCTCAGGGTCAAATGCCATATCCATATCCTTGCTATTATATGCCACAGTCAAATAAAGTTCAAGCTCCTATAGTACCACAACCTCATGCACTACCAGAACCTCAACCATCTCCATCTCAATCACAACCTCATCACAGCTTCTTCACACCTGGAGTCGTTGACTGGAGTAGCTTACCTGATAACCTGTCTGGTCACACTGAGCAATACTATGCTAGTGCTAGTCAACATAGTGGTGAACACCCTTTTGGAAATCTTGCTCTCATGGCCCTGGAGTCTACTGAGGGTTCCTGTTCAAATGCATCATCTTCACAGGTAACTCAGGTATCTTCAGAGGCTAAAGCCAAGTTATGTTCTGAATCATGCATAGCTGCCTTTGTCTCTATTAGAGAGGCAAATGTAGCATTAATAAATCAAAAACTTGACCTTGAGAAAACCATTTTCAAAAGAAAAGCTGAGTATGAGTCTGCTCTTAACAGTAAAAGTGATGAGATTTATAAGCTTAAATGCCAATTAAATGATGAAAAGGCCAAGCTAGAGGTTATTCTGGAAGACCACAGGAGTCTCAAGGAAAAACTTGTAGTGACTCAAGTTGAGTGTGACCGCTGGGTCTCATCATGCAAGGGATTTGAAATGCTTCTTAGCAAGCAAACTGCTTCAAATGTGAAGTTTGGTATTGGTTACAACCATACTGCTCCACGAACAGACTTTACTCCTAACTCCATAGTTAAGTCTGAAAGTGAAAGCAATCTCCAACCACATTATCATGTGAATCATTCTCCAATTATAATCTAAGATCAGAGAATGAAACCAGTGTTAAGATCTCAGCAAATAAATTGACTGATGGTCTAACTACTAAGACTCACATGAAGCTGAGTACTTCAGATGTTGTTCCTCAATGTACTCCAAGTACGGAAAGAGACCCAACATCTGAAAAGCATTTCAAATCAGTTGAAATACAAGGACTAACAACTGCTGAGGAATCCATCAAACGGTCTATTAGGATGGATGGAAAATAGTTGAATTACCAGTCTTCAGCTGTTACAAATCCTTTAGTACCTAGTACTGATAGGAGGAAAGTACTGAAGATCACACCTTCAGTAGTTTCCACTTCAGCAGTAAAGATGTCCAAGATGAAGAATAAACCATGTGAAATTTGTGGTAATTCAATCATCTATCTGATGAATGTTGGTACAAAAAGGGTTTAAAGCTCCAAAGGGATGAGCTCATTAAACTAGAAATAAATAAAATGGAAACTGAGTTTAAGACCAAGTTTGTACTATAATCATCTCAACCTGATAAACACAAGGCCTTACCCAAATCCACTAAGAAGGATACGTTTTATCAGAAGATAGCTGATATTGTTCCTCATGATAAACATAAGACTAAGTCTGTGAAATCTAAGAAGGAGGAAATGGTGGGTCACAGGAACTCATCAAAAAAAGCTCTGGAGTGTCAAATCAGACACAGCTTGTTATGATGGTTCAGCATCTGTTGGGGAGAGTTAACCAACTTGAAGCCACTGTGATCAAACCACTGAAGAGGAATTCCAGGTCCGAATCTATTTCAGCACCATCTCCATCTTCATCAGCTGTTAATCATGAGAAACCAGCTATGGTTAAATCTATTGATAAAGTCAGTCCCAAAACCAAAAAGGTTTGGGTCTCCAAAGCTAACTAGTTTCTTATGATTGTGCAGGCTCTTCAGCATGCCAAAAGCATCTGGTATGTGGACAGTGGAGGATCCATGCACATGACTGGGAGCAGCTCTCTTCTTCATGATTACTCTCAGGGAAAGAAGGGATTTGTCTCTTTTGGAAATGATGCTAAAGGTTACATCATTGGAAAGGGATTTGTGTCTAATGGAGATATAGATTTGATGATGTCAACCATGTGGAGAATCTCAAATACAATCTGTTGAGTGTCAGTCAGATGTGTGACAAAGGACATGTTGCTCTTTTCACAAGCCAGAACTGTAGGATTCTGTCTTCCAAGGTTCTGAGCCTGATTGACAAAGTACCGGATGATAATACTCTCCTGAAGGCCAACAGGATAGGAAGAGTATATGCCTTGGATTTGTCAAAGAAAATTGAGTTAAAAGGCCATCCATGCTTGTTCTCCAAGGCCTCTTTCCAAGAATCTAAACTGTGGCATAGAAGGCTGGGTCATGTTAATCTTAAAAACATGAATCAGCTGATCCAATAGAGTTTAGTGAGAGGTCTTTCAATAAAGGAGTTCAATTGTGATGAAATCTGCACTACATGCCTAAAAGGAAAACAACATAAAGTTTCATTCCCAACCATAGAAGATCCAAGTCTAATGCCTGCTTACAACTACTGCACATGGATCTTTTTGGTCCTGTGAAGGTAATGAGTATGGCAAAGAAGAAATATTGTCTGGTAATTATGGATGATTACTCTAGATATGTATGGACCTTCTTCTTGCATTCAAAGGATGAGGCTTCTCATTCCATTATGAACTTTGTGTTACACGTTGAGAAGCAGTATTCCCTACCAGTTAAGTGTGTGAGGAGTGACAATGGTACTGAATTCAGAAACCACACTCTTGATGAGTTCTACTTGTCAAAGGGAATCAAGAGGCAGTATAGCATCCCAAGGACTCCAGAGCAAAATGGAGTAGTGGAGAGAAAGAACAGGACCCTCATTGAAGCTGCAAGGTCCATGTTGGCTGATTCTGGTCTGACACTAACTTTTTGGGCTGAAGCTGTCAATATAGCTTGCTATGTACAGAATAGAGTTCTAGTAAATCAGAGGTTAATGAAGACTCCATATGAAGTTCTTCATCATTTGGCCCCTTTGATTTCATTCTTTAGAGCATTTGGGTGTCCCTGTTACATTCTCAACACAAAGGATCAACTCCAAAAGTTTAATTCTAAGGTGGATGCAGGGTATTTTGTTGGTATTCATCCACTTGCAAGGCTTATAGAGTATTCAACTGTCGGACAAAGATAGTTGAAGAAACCTTGCATGTGAAGTTCAATGAATCCCCTAAGGACAATTCAACAAAACCTGTGGAGTTGTTTGATTTGGACATTCTGCAATATGTTCCTTATCAACCACCTGCTGCTGCAGATCATATGAATCCATCATCTTCTGTAGCTAGTCATCCATCTGGTGTTACTGATGATGATGATGATATCAGTAATCACTTTTTCAAGTTTAGTGATCTACTGCCTGATTCAGCTAGACCTGATGTTCTGTAGCTTCAGTAGCACAATCCACAATAAATGCTGATGAGATTTCTACACACTTCAACTTCCTTTGAATTACCATCTACTGATTAGTTTCAAGGAAATGCTTCACCATCACCATCTGTTGCTGCTGAGCCTGCTACAAACACTTGCACGGATCTTATTGTGTACCAAGATCTGAAGAATCACCCTATGTCTCAAATCATTGGTGATATCAATGCTGGCGTTTCAACAAGAGTCAATTGTCAAATTGCTGCTTCTATGCTCTCTTCATTAGTCAGCAAGAGCCAAAGAACTATCACATTGCTTTAAGGGACAATGGATGGGTTGAAGCCATGCAGCTTGAGCTTCTTCAGTTCAAGAAACAGCAAGTGTGGGAACTGGTTCCTCTACCTCCAGGTAAGTGTGCAATAGGCACCAAATGGGTGTTTAGGAACAAAACTGATGAAAATGGGCTTATTGTTAAGAACAAGGCCAGAATGGTTGTACAGGGGTTTTCACAAGAGGAAGGTATTGATTATAATGAAACCTTTGCCCCTTTAGCCAGACTGGAAGCAATTTGATTGTTTTTAGCTTATGCTGCTTATCATAACCTTAAAGTTTTTTCAAATGGATGTCAAAGTGCATTTTTGTATGGGAAAATTAAAGAAGAGGTTATGTATGTCACCACCAGGTTTTGAGGACAATAAACATCCTATTGGGTATATAAGCTTGATAAGGCTCTCTATGGGTTGAAACAATCTCCTAGAGCCTGGTATGAGAATTATCAAACTTTCTTCTGGAAAATAATTTCACTAGACGCTCCATAGATAAGACTTTTTCATTAAGAAAGCTGGGCAGCATAATCTACTTGTTCAAATTTATGTAGATGATATTATTTTTGCATCCTCTGATCCACAGTTGTGTGATGCCTTTACAAAGTTGATGCAACAGAAGTTTGAATGAGTGCCATGGGAGAATTCAGTTCTTTTCTGGTTTGCAAATCAAACAAAAGGCTGATGGAATTTTCATTCATCAGTCCAAATACACAAAAGATCTTTTGGAAAAAGTTTGATTTACAAAACTGTAAGCCTTGTTCTACTCCCATGTGCAACACCACACAACTGGATACAGATCAGAAAGGTAAAGTGATTGATGAACCACTTTACAGATGTATGATTGGGTCCTTGATGTACTTAACAGCTTCTAGACCAGATATTTGTTTGCTACATGTGTTTGTGCTAGATTTCAGGCTGCACCTAAGGAGTCTCATTTGATTGCAGTCAAGAGGATCTTTAGATATCTGCAAGGCACTCCATCTCTCTCTAGGTTTAGTTATGGTATCTACTAGACATTCTGGTAAATAGTTGCTTTTTCTGATAGTGACTATGCAGAGTGTAATTTGACAAGAGAGTCCACTTCTGGAGGATGCCAATTCTTAGGCAACTGCTTGATTTCTTGGCACAGTAAGAAGCAGACCTCAGTTGCTACATCAACTGCTGAAGCAGAGTACATTGCTGCTGCAAGTTGTACATCTCGGGTACTCTGGCTTCAAAACCAATTATTGGATTATGGCATAACAGAGACTAAGACCCCATTGTTAATGGACAGCTCTTCAGCTCTTTGTATTGTCAAGAATCCTGTCCAGCACTCTAGGACTAAACATATTGAAATCAGACACCATTTTATTAGAGATTGTTTTGAAAAAGGTCTGATTGATCCAAATTTGTTCCTAGTGCTGAGGGATTGCAGACATTTTCACTAAGCCTTGGATAGCACAACTTTCCAAAACCTAGTGCTAAGGCTTGGTATGATGCAGCTAGAATAAGTGACACTACTGATGATCTCAGCTCACAAGTACTGATGATCATTAGTTTATTATTGTCATATATAAGTACTGAAGTTATCCTCCCCTCAGAAGTTTTTAAAACTACTAAAGCTTAAGTAACTTCTCAGTACTCAAGTACTTTATTTGTTGAAACAGCTGATGTAGTTACAACAGCTGATGTGGTCACAACAGCTGTTGTAGCTACAAATGTCAGAAATGCAGATAAGTACTGATGACCATGCAATGAAACATCTGAAACTCAGATCTAAGTCTGATGAGTAAGTGTGAGGTCAGACTGAAACACTGAAAAGCAATGAATTGACGACAACTACTGATAAGCCTTTTTCTCTTTAGCAGTTTCCCAACTGCTGTTTCTTTTCTAAACAACTGAAGCAAAACCATGTCTTCAGTAGTTTCACAACTACTGATGACTAACACCAAGTCTTCAGTTGTTTACAATAACTGATGGTAAAACCAAGTCTTCAGTAGTTTCACAACTACTGATGACTAATACCAAGTCCTCGGTGTTTCACCACCTGAAGTCAAAACTGTCTTCAGTAGTTTTATAACTACTGATGACTAAATCAGAGACTTCAGCTGTTTCAACGTTTGACGGTTAAAACCAAGTCTTCAGTTGTTTTATAACAACTGCTGATCACACCAATACGGTCAGTCATTCAAACCTCTGAAAGTTAATACCACGTCATCAGTAGTTTCAACAACTGATGACTAACACCAAAACCTTCAGTCGTTTTCCTTTAAATACCTTATCCCACCTTCAGAGTTTTTCCTTTCTTCTCTTCTCAAACCTAACGTTCAAAAACTCTGTACCTCTCTTCATAATGGCGACCATGCAACTAAAACCACGACACAACTGTGTCGCACATCTCACAAAATCGCCATACTGGACCAAGTTTCACAACGCCATTGATTTAATGGTTCAGTCACCTTACAAAACGGCTTTTCTGCTAAATCCCACCATATATGCCGAATCTCTTAACCAATTCTGGACAAACGTCACTCTTGTCTCTGAGGAGAATGACACAGAGTCTCTTCAATCGTTTGTCCATCGTCAAAAAGTGGTCATTACACTCCAGACACTCTTCGCCAAACCCTCAATCTGGATGATGCCACTTTCCCAACTGGTTATCCAAAGGGCACAACAATCAATCATTTGCCCCCATGGATACCAGGGTAACCTGAGTGCATCTACCATATGGAAGAAACATTTCCAGGATGCCGAACGTCTCATCTTCACATGGTAAATGTCTGCCTTGCCCCCATGACTTCATCATGGGATCAAATGTCCACAAGGTGGCAATAGGTAATGTACTCCATCCTTGAGCAACAACCTTTAAATTTTTCTGAAATACTATTTTTAGAGCTCAAGGATATGGCCCAAAACAACTTGCTAACCGTTGGTTATTATATCCTCGGTTCATAATGGCTATAATTGAAAACCAGCTTCAAGCTGAGGGACTTGTTGGCCTGGGAGTCCCTGCTACGGCTGTATTGCCTGAAGTATACTCCCGGCACAACTCTGACCCTCACTAAAATGGCTGCCAAGCTGCGCAAACCCACGCAGCTGGAACCCACAGCCACCACCTCCAAATCCAAGTCCCCACCAAACCCACTAAAAATCAAAAAAGGCTACTCAGGGAAATGAGTCCCCTGAGGATGCCCCTGCAACACAAACGCAGGCTATATCCACTGGTTATACCCCCTAGTGGATATAAGGACTTCACCAGCCACAGCCGCTCAGGATTCCTCTCAAAGGAGCTGCAGCAACCAAGAAGGGGTACCCACTAATCTGGGATCTTCCCAGTTGGAGATTACCATTGAAGAGCACCATTCTCCCCAGATGCTACTGCTTTTACCTCATCTCCCACTGCAACCGCCCCACAAAGTCCTACTCTCATTATTGCAAACGTGCTGACTCAGCTGCATGCCTCTCCTCCTCCCCAACAAACACCAACAAAGGGGAAACCACAGCCATTGAGGATGAGGATCAACATGCTTTTGACACCCACAGCACCAGGGTTTAACTGTTCTATCTCCTGTGTGGATATGCAGATACGAACATCTGGTGAGGCTGCCACCTCTTCTGAATCAGCACATGATCAGACTGAGGCTGGCAACATAGCTAAGACCTCATCAGAGGCAACAACTGATGAAGGACATCGTCTTGAGGCTGGAAGTCCCCAGTTCCAAGAAAAAGGGGCACATGCTAAAATGGTCTACACCCAGTGCATGTACATCCTGCTACAAGCAGGAGGTCAGGTGATTCAGCATCTGCTGATGATGACCTGGCTTCTTTTATGATGTTCTGGCCCAGAACACAATTCTTAGGAAGAAGTCAGTAGACTACAAAGACTACTTGACCAATTATCTCAAAAGCAAGTCCATCTGCCACCAACATAAACCCACAGATGGCACCTTCACCTGAAGGTCTCCCACACACTCAGCCACTCAAAACTTCCGAGCCACCAGCTTCTATTTCTGGCACTGCTTCTCAGGGACAGAACCCCTCTGAGGAAACAACTGCTATCTTTTAGCAATCCCTACCTCTCATCACCCAATGATCACAGACATTGTGATCAAAACCATGGATGAGAGGCTTCCCTTCAATCATACAATCCCTGGTGGAGGAGATTGTGAGCACAAGGCTTTCTGCTACTCAACCCTTGCAACCAAGCAACCAAAAAGGGGGAGAGTCAGTCAGTGAAAGCAAAGAGGAAAGCATAGAGGGGAAGAAAGTAAAGGAGACTGAGAAGGAAGAGGAGTTTGTGAAGGGAGCTGACATTGATCAAGTGGGTGAAAGTCACAAAGACTTTCATGTCACATATAAGAAGAGGAAGATTGAAGGAAAAGAAAAAGAACTCGAACTGAATAGATGATCAAAATGGCGGATGCTACACAGTTGCTCAATGGACTCCATTATTGATCAACTGTATAGACAGGGTTCGATACTGCACAGCTTGACTCAGAGATTAGGAGACTTGAAGTTGAAGAATTAACTCAAGATGGGCAAGTTATGATGCATTAGAAAGAGAAAACTAGAGATCATGATCAGATTCATTGCAAAGTACCTTGGGAGATCATTGATCGAGATTAAGTCATGGACCAGGGACAGTATCTTGGCAATAACCACCAAGATCTGTTCGTCTGAAGCATACACTAGGGATTGGTGATTGAAGCACTAAATGAGGCAGGTGCTGGGAACAGAAAGGAACTAGCAAAACACTCAAAAGCCTCACTCACTACAAAATGCTAGAACAACCTGCAAACCTCCCACTTCAAAATCACCACTACCACAACCCACCTAAACCAATTCCTTTACCCTCAAAACCACCAGCCGATGATGCACCCAAGAAGAAGAAGAGAAGGGTGTTGAGGCTAGAAGAAGAAGAAGAAGAGGATGATGATGAAGAAGATAGGCTGCCTCTTTTCGCAGTCCTAACTTTGCCTAAAGCCAAACCTATGCCCATCACTCCCACCTCACAGATGGAAGCTGTGAGAGTAAAGATAGAAGAAGAAACAGCAGCAAAAGCTCATGATGATGAGATGCTGAAAGCATAGACAAAACTTATGCTGCTTCTTCATCATAATCAGTATGAAGAAAGAAGCTCTGAGATTGTACACCCTTGCTAACACATTTCAATATCAAAAGGAAAAGGTGAAATATGGCCTGATCCTAGGTGGCTCACAGAATTGTGAAGAAACATTCCTTCGAGATACAAGGCCAAGTAAAAAGGATCGTAATGAAGAGATCACAGTGGTCCTTGTAGTATCACCCTGGGAAATTATAGAAGATTTCAAGAAGGCCTATGAATAAACAGCCACCCTAAAAGATGTTAGAGAACAGAGTAATTAAAAAGGGGTTAGTCTACAAGAGGCTTGAGAACTTCAAACAAAATGAGCTCAGTCTGTTACTTGAAGTACTCACCCAGATGAGTTTGCATACAGACAAATTACAACAGTTGAGCTCAAAAATGGCAAACAGGCTAAGTACATTTCAGAGCTGTATGGGCGTGAAGGACTGTTTGATGGTGGAGCTGAAAATCTTACCATGGAAGAACAAATTATGTTTCTCAGAGCATACACCGAGAATCCTACAGGCTTATACATGGGAAGTAGATTTCATGGATAGGACCACAGCCCTGTGTCCAGTTCCCCAAGTCAGGGCTCTTATCCATACTATGCCAACCAAATTTCAGAAATCTATTCCCAGGCCAGTGCTTAATTGGTTCATCTTCTTAGCTGATCAAGAAGGAAAAAGACCAATCTTATCGCCAACAATAAGTGGGACCTCAATAAAGTTAAGGTTTTGGCTGCATTGGTTGTCAGGGGGAGTTTGTTGGACCAAAAACCAATGAGCCGGATCAGAAAAACCTTAAGTCCCACAGACGTCAAACAAAGTCTGAAGAACACAAGTGCTGAAGACAAAGTCTGAAGACAAAAGTGCTGAAGACAAAGTCTGAAGAAAAGTCTGAAGACAAAGTTTGAAGACACAAGTGCTGAAGACAAAGTCTGAAGACACAAGTGCTGAAGACAAAGTCTGAAGACAAGTGCTGAAAACAAGTGCTGAAGACCAAGTATCAGACGTTGTCACAACAGCTGAAGAGGTCTTCTTCAGTAGTTGTGACGGTTTTCTTTCAGTAGTTTTATGTTTTTTTTTCTTTTCATAGTTTCATAAAATGACTGAAGAGCTTGTTCTTCAGTCGTTGTAGTTTCAGTAGTTTCTTATCAGTAGTTTTATGTTTTGTACTTAGCACTCTGATATGTTCTCAGTAGTTGTGAACATTTCAGTAGTTTGTTAAGTTTTAGTTATTTTTGTAATAAATCTCCAGATGTCACTATCCGTGATATCAGCAGTGATTGCACTCTATATAAGGAGTGTCAACCAATTGTAATCGGTGAATGATTGAGCAGAAACATTTGATATTATTGAAACATTCCTTTTCACAGAAATATATTCTCTCGTTACAACCGCATTTGTTCTTAATGCATACGAATATCAAATTCTTGCTATAATTTGTCTAATTCTTGTTCTTATTCCGCTGCTTACACTCTAATCCATCAAACTTGAGATCACTGATCCTGTCATTATAACATCAAAATAATTGGCGAAAAGTAAAGTTTAGATGAATATTAGCTTCGCATTGACTTTTATTAAAATTCAAATTATGTGTATTATCAAAATAATTGGCTAAAAGTGAAGTTCTAGATGAATATTACACCTTTGGTAAGAAGTGTAATATGTATATTAATTTGCCAACATTCATCATGTGTATTATCAAACAACTACCATTTGGATTTATTATTTGATAATACACATAGTTATATAAAATGATAACGTTAACATTTAATGTCAACCAAATGATTTACCATTGGGATTAATCACCTAATCATTTATTAAAGTTACCATTAATTGATTCAATCCATTACATAATTAAAATGATTCAAGAACATAATAGAATATAAGGGCAATTTAACTCAATAATGCTTATAATTATAATGCCTGAGTTAAATTCCGTTAATAAAATACTATCAATTTATTATGAATTCAATCTTATTAATGAATATTAAAAACTTAGTTTTAAGAAAGTTACGTACCATAAATTTTAAAACTTAATTCAAGATATCAAATTAAATACAGTACAAAAAATAACAAAATATTAAAATTATTTTGAGATCTTGATTTAATATATTAAGTATCAACTAAATTGATTAATATTTCGTTCCGGAATAAAAGGCTTATATCATGAATTAAAAGAATTCAATTGATTTGTATCATGTACTAATTGTTTCTTTTCATATAACCATTCATCTATGCGCAGAAAAATAATTTAAAAATAAATAGCATCAACTAATGCGTTGCACATAAATAGTTTATTTACTTGTTTATGGATATGACTATTAACAAACATAATTTCCAATAAACTAATATGATTAAATATATTGAGGTTTAAATTTGCAGTGAACATCATGTTTTAATTGTAATTCCAAAAACATATTTGTTGATATATATTTTTGATATTTTGATAACACTTTAACAAAATATATATTTCTTAATCACAAATTGTTTACATCATGGAATAGCAACTTGCTTTTCGTTTCCACAAAATCAATTACTTTGAGAAACCAATTTATTTCTATATTTAAAAGATATATTTAATCCTTCATCCATTAAACTGAGTTGAATGTATTTAAATAAAAGAATCGATAACAACTCCATTCCTTTATCGATTATAATTCAATTTCCATAAAACGATTTGTTTTAATTAATTTGATATAATCAACATACGTTCTGGTACCACATGTTGATTATATCTTGAAACATAGATGCATACATGAAACCCTAATCAAGTTGATTCAAACTCAAATACGAAACTGAACATTAAAATAATCAACTTACTTGTGGGTATAATGATTTTTTTGATGAAAATGGTGATGTCATGATCGAGTGATTCGTTCCCGTTATGATATTTAGAGGATCGATAGATGATCTTAAAAGAAAGAATATAGGTGTGATTTTTGTTATCTGCCTATTATCTATGTATAACATTTAAAGGGAAACTTTAATTATAATTATGAGGTATTTTCATCAAATAACCCACTATATTATTTGGGACTAATTATGTTATTTGATGAAAATTATTTAAATGATTCGTAGTTCACATATTACGAGTTATTTAGGAATTATTAAGATACAAAAATTTAGTGTAATAGACATTTTAAATGAAAATCATGGCCATGGATGTGATATTTAACAGTAAAAACGTGAGATTAGGTTTTGGAGATGGTGAAAGATAAGCATATTTTTCAGAGAATACTCTTATTTGGAGCATATTTTGGATGTAGGGGGCATTAGTAAGCGTAGATAAGCAAACTTCTGCTTTGTAACTGCTTTCAAGGTAATTTCAAAAACAATGTTATAGTTCAAATTAGTTACTAGTTATTATACTAGTACTTTAAAAACAAGGTCGGTGGGCTATCTACCACCACCACATGTAAGCATCCTGTCAAAACAATTTTTCTTTTTTTTTTATCCAGATATCTTCTCGGCATAATTATATGTATATATTTTGTTTCAGGTTTATAAAGGAACTTGCTTTGTCATGATGTATGCCTTTTGGGTTTTGATTAAGATGTCATATTTTCGAATCTTAAGACATACACTGTATTTTTGTGAAATTACTTTTTATATATTTTTTTGTTTAAACAACTTTATATAAGTTGTTAGGCGGTAACATGTGAGTCATACTACTATTTTCTATCTATGTAAATAACCTTAGTCGGTGTTTTTTAGTTCGAAAAAGGTCAAGTCAATGTAGGTCTACATTTCGACTTAAATTTTGTTTGAAACGATTTGTCACATATAATATATTTTCATTCGTGGTATAAAATTCAACTTATTCCATGTTTCGTCGTTAACTTAGTTCAGAAACGAGTAAGGTCAATTATAGTTTACAATATATCATGACGCGTACGATTTCGACGCAAAGCGCGGCGGGCTAAAGTTCTAGTTAGTTCTATTGGGGAGTCGAATTATCGTAGTGTATTAATTAGAAAATATCATTATAACTTGTTACCAAACACTTGGTGGCAAAACTTTAATATTTAGTTATTATTATTAGTAGTATTGGTATTATGATAAAGTCCAGAATATAGTATTTAACATCACTTCTATCATCTTTAGACCATGTAATAGTTTTTATTATTAAGAGAAACATTTACATCTTATATTGGTCTTCTGTAATAGGTTGTAATCCTAAACATTAGTTATTAAAGAATAATTTTTTAAATTAATTAAGTTTCGATTTGCCTTGTGAAATATTTTCAGTCCAGTCCACCCCGCGATCATGACCTGTTCCTTAAGAAATTGTTTTATTTTGGTAATTCTTTTTTTCTAAATGGTCGAATTGGGTTTACTTATACGATGGGTCAAAATGAGTTACTCTTGGCATATTACTCTTAGAATGGTTCCAATGGACTTGAACAATCCCTTGATATTGTCTATTGTCACCACTTACAGGTCACCGCCTACAAGACAACTATTACCATAGCGGCTACCTACTGTTTGCCACTACCACCACCACTGCTAGTGGCTATAGGAACAAATACAGTTCTAAAATGCCCCTTTTTTCAAATCAAGCCCATTTTGGTTGAAACTTGTTTTGTCCTGGACCAAATTGATACTTTTTAAAACACTTGTTTTGGCCTAAACTCAGTTTGATTGAACTTATTTCGAATCATTACCTGACCCAACCCACCCATTTACCTTCAGTCATGACGTTACATATAGGACTCTAAATAACTATTTGTATACTAGACTCAGTATTGGACAGAGAAGCCATAGTCAATGAAAAGTCAAAGCAACGTGAGTCCACATGGAGAGAAATAAAGCATGATATGGATCAAATTCTTCCCCCAAAAAAGCATACCAAACTCAACATAGATGGATCAGCGCCTATGGGAAAGACTGTAGGTGGTGCTATATTGAGAAAGAGTTAAGGTCAAATTTCATTTTTTCCTTCTCTTTATTCGATCACAATGGTACTAATATGATAGTTGAGACTAACACTCTTAGAGATAGGTTCAAACTATGTTCTGATAAGGAATTCACTTAGTGAATGACATCAAATCTTATTTTTTATGGGCTATGCTATGAAGATCCCTCACAACCCCTTCATCCATCTTCATCAATGAAGCGATGCTATGATAGTTTAAAATGACAGCAATGGAATGCCAATCCCTAGTGTTAGTTATCAAGTTTCTATTCTTTAGTAATCAAAGCCCAAAGAATATGAATTAGCACATGCTTAACTAGCCAAGCAGACAAAGTACCCTATTTTTTATCTCTCGCGTAGTTTTTGAAAAACTCAAGTCAATCGCCTCACAACCTTCTTGAAATCATACTGTTGGACATGAAAACAACTGTTGGTAATTTTAGTGTATCAACTTGTATTTTAGTGTATAAGGTTAATTTATGAATCGAGGAAATAATGTTAGAGATTAACACGTAAGGTGACATGGGAGTGCGGTCTCCATTTAATCATAATATTATTTTGGTTATATCAATGATATAAAGTGGGCTTTGGGCTTAAGGAAGCCATGCATGAATAAACAATTCATATGTCACTTGTGTTGAACTTGAGTACTTGGTCTCAATTAATAAGTGGGTATTGAATGATGACACATGGGTTTATGAAGGGGTATCACCCGAAAAGACAAACAAAGCCCGAACCGATAAAACATAAGGTCAGGTTGTAAACCTCAGCTGCGGATCACCCTAGTCGCAGCCCAAACGGGTTGTAAGCCCCAGCCGCGGAACACTCCAGCCGCAACCCACTCGGCTGCAAGCCCCAGCCGCGGCTCACTCGGGCTGCAAGCCCAAGCCGCGTTTCACCCGGGCTGGGGGCCCGTGCCATAGTTCACCCGCCCAAGCCGCGCTACAAGCCTAAGTTGCGTTTCGCCCACAAATAAGCCCAAGCCGTGGTTGGAAGAATGGACCCAAGCCACAGCTGGGTACTTGGCTCAAAGACACGAGGCAATTTATCTCACCTATGACACTCAGAAGATCTTTATGAAAGGCCCAAAACAGGGAAAATATGGTAATCAAGGAAGCCATTCATTAGTTACAAGAGAATAAGAAAGAACACAAGATGACAAAACGAATACAACTAAAACATTGGTAGAGGTCAGAGCAGCCCCCAAATTTCGAAAGTCAACTACAAAGACAAATTACATTAATGCCAGTCAGAAACCCATTGCACAAGAATGGTATAAAACCCCTGGCTAGGGGATTTCAGTCCCAGATCGTTGACCACAAGCTTCCGATAATAGAACCATGTCATATCTTGTTCCCATACACCAACACTATAAATACCTCTTTCATTCCATAGGTAGAGGACATTCTCAGAACACTTTCATTACATACCAATCACTTACTAATCTTTCCCTTCAAGTTCTCTCAATACATCTTATTCACACGCCGGAGTGTGGTCTCGGGGGCAAAACCCTTTCTGCCCAAGGCGAGGCTCACGGTGTTGTTTTTGTCTCATAGATACTCCTCTCAGCCAAAGCCAAGCCTAGCTGTAACTTACTTCCTGATGACCTCCCGCCAGCCAAAGCCCAGACCAAGTTCCAGCCTGATCCTTGACAATCTACTAAGCCGAAGCCAGCCCAGTCGTATCCTGCTTCCCAACAGTCAAAGTCAAGGCCAAGTTCCAGCTTGATCCTTGGTAGCAATCCCATTCTCGCACTGCTCCTAAGTCTTAATATCTCGATTAAGATTTGTGTAGAAACATTTGGCGCCATCCGTGGGACCGAAACAAAACAGGTTTCGTGCTCTCTTATAACGGCTAGATTGGTGTTCTTGTGTTCTGCACGAGACACACCGCGACCTATCGATATGGCTCCAAGTTTCAAGTTCTAAACTCTTACTATCTGCATAATGACTTTAATAGTGTTTATGTCGTATACACGACTCGTTTTAATGGGTTTCAAATCTCATATTCTCTTCACTATGAATGCCATATCCAAAATAATTTAATGGTTATATTCTACATGTCATATATTACTCATATCACTTGTATTCCTCATATGGGTATAAACACAGAAGGAATGTAAAAACAACTTGGGTAATGCATTTAAGTTTCATTTCATGTATGTGCGTAGGTTTAAACTGAATGAATACATGGGAAGCATTTAAGACAACAAAAAATAGATATGTTAGATATATTTTTTAGGGAAAACTCATCACACTCTCTTTCTTTGAAAACTTAATATGACCACTTTTCTCTCATGATAACTAGATTATAGCTCAGATCATGTACAACTTAATAGCTTGTTTGATGCTTTACTTATCTTTCTTTAAAAACTTAATATGACCACTTTTCTCTCATGATAACTAGATTATAGCTCAGATCATGTACAACTTAATAGCTTGTTTGATTGCTTTGCCTATATCATACATAATAAAAGCGCAAAATATACAAAACAAAAGATGTGAAAGATATGGCTATGTTTTCTCATCATAAAAATTTTAGAAAACAAATGGGAATCATCAGACTTTATCTATGTAATCATTTCCCCTATAGCCTCGAACAACCATCCATCCTAAATAGCTTTGAAACACCCATACACTTTCTCACCCACGTCAACACTCAACACCGAGACTCGTATACTTTCTTCCAAACATAGTTCCGTTGAGCCAGCCTCGTCCACCCTAGATCATAACCAATTAACCAACCAAAGCTAAACCCGGTTCCTTAGTCAAACTCAGATCTAACCAGATGTGAGGTGGTTTGTTGCGGCTGAACGTTACGAGTCGCGACTAAAGGGTTAAGAGATGCGGCTGGTGTGAGCTTCAACTAGTGTTGAAATTCGGCTGGTGTAAGCTTCAGCTGTGTTGATACACTTATGTACCTAGATCCTGATCTCAATGTACAATTTGTTAAATGCCTTGCACTTATGTAATATTGGGTACTTAATAAAATGATAATGTTTGGTTGTGATTTATAATGTTTAATATTTCATTAATGAGTTGAGTAATGTTTAATGACTAGATTATAGGTTTGTGATTGTTTGATTTGATAAACATAATGTTATAATAATGAATACATTCAAATTTTGGTTAAGTGAGGTTCACATGCGTCCGACTAGACCATGCGCCCAAACAGTGGTCATGCGTCTGAATGGCCATGCGACTGAGTGTCCATGCACCTAAATAGTCCATACGCCTAACTGCTTCATGCCTCTGACTCAGTCGCACGACTGAACATGCAGTCATGCGAATGGATCAACCGCATGGTTCAATCGCACGAATGAACCAAGCTCATGGTTCAGTCGCTCAAATGAGCAACCCTAACCTATAAATACCACTTAATTCGTGGAAAAACTAACAATTGAGAACAATTGAGAAGCATTCGATTCACTCTGACTCTAGACGTACCTTAGCTGTCCAGAAGCCTCTAAGTCCATACTCCAAGTTCATAGAACGCTGTATATCGATTCCTAATCGATTCTTAACGTTAGATTCAATTCATTATTGTGTCTACGTGCGTTCTCACTGATTGGATCGCCAATCAATAGGATTCCGCACTATTTGGTTTGGTTTAACACATTAATCAGTTGGTGTTTCGTTCAAATACCAGATCCTAACAAGTGGTATCAAAGCTTTGGCTCTTGATTACGTGTGGATTCAATAGTGACACAAAAGTTGTGTTTCTTCATTAAAAACGAAATCTTTTGGTGTCTCACAGAGTCTTAGACGTTCCTGACCTAAAAGTTTACTTTTTCCGGCATACGGCGATTAGGGTTTGGTAAAATTCGAGTTTTCACGGCCAAAACAAGTTTAACCTACAAGATATCAACCTTCATCAAGTTCAGTCGCACGATTGACTCAATCGCACGACTGAGTTCATTCGCATTCTCCAACCGCACGATTGGACCCATTCGTACACTCATTCGTACGATTGAGAACCTCATTCGGACTGTTCAACCACATTAGTTCATTCGGCCGACTGACTTTCCGCATTTGCTCAGTCGCACGATTGAACCATCCGCATTTGTTCAATCGCCTAATTAAGTCCAATCGCATACCTTCATTCGCATACATCAGCAGTTTGTTAGATAGTAAAGTTAAGTGAAATGGAGGACCAGTTTTCAACATACACAGCAAGTAGAGATACACGTATCCAGAATCTAATGTTGTTGGAGAATGAAGTGGGAATTCACAATAAACCCCCGAAGCTTATAACGTTAGACGCTACCCACAATGGAAGCAATGTTTCGAAGTCTACTTAAATGGGGTAGATACAAATATGTGGGAGGCAATAGAGTCGGGGTACAACATGCCCGTAGGAGCAGATGGAGTTAAACTTAGTCTAAGTGGAATGTCGGATGCTCAGAAGGTAAAACACAACACTTAGAAGAAAGTATACGCTTTGCTCACTCAGTCTATTCCGAAGGATATCTTCCATCAGTATTCGGAGTATACTCAAGCAAAGAAAATATGGGATGCATTGGAGAAGAGGTATGATGGAAATGCCTCACTCAAGGCCATTAAGGCCAAAGTTTTGAAGAAGGAGTTTGACAACTTCTTTTCAATGGGAAAGGAAGGTCTGGATGATGTGATCGACAGATTCTACCATTTGATGAGTGAGATGCACACTCACAGTGTAACTACGTCGATGGAGGATAAGGTATCCAATTTTGCAGATGGTCTACCGGAGAAATGGGCTTCCTTCATTTCAAATCTCAGACAGAATGGGATGCTCTCAAAGTTAGACATAAATGACTTCATTCTGAAATTGAGGGAAGAGGAGCTTAGGATGAAGTACAGAACCCAAAAGTCCAACTACGATCAGAATCCTGCACTCTACAATGCAACTCCTCCGGTCAAGACATCTGGAGCACCACTGCAAATTGCCTTCGTGTCAAGCGCAGCAATTCCAGCACAACCATCAACTTCAGGATCCGAAACGTCAGGGTCGTCTAGAACCCAGTATATGATACCTGAAGCCAATGAGCAAAACTGAAAATTGACAACTTCGGAGTGACTGTTGAGGTGGCCAAAAACATATGGACCTCTTAGCTGCTGTAGTCCACTCCTATGATGGACTAGTTGCTGGAAAGATAGGAAATTGTCACCTGGCAGATGAAGATTATGAATAGGTGGACGAGATGGAGTTGGAACGTATGGACATAATTTGGGCTTTGGCAAGTGCTGTCCGACGAGCTAAAAGTTTGTCAAAAAGACCGATAGAACTTGGTTGGGACCAAAGACACAACCTTTGTCTTCGACAAGTCAAAGGTTACTTGTTTCAACCGTGGCGAGAAGGGGCACTTCAAAAAGCATAGTTATAAGGAAAAGATAGACCTACTGAATAAACAACTTAAGGAAACAGAGGTAGTCGCCTTTAACCAAGCAAATGACATTAGGTACTATTTGAACTCCCTAGAGGACACTAAGAAGCAGAAAGCAGTTTTAGAAGTAGAATTCAACTCTTTAAAACAGAAACTGCATAACTGGACAAGCTAATCACATTTGTCCAACACTTAATGAGAGAGAGAAATAATGGGGAGGGGCTGGGATACAAAGTGTTTCCACCACCACCTGAGACCTTGATGAACACCAAAAGTAAACCGATTAACAATAACCCCATCAAGGATCACATGGTGTCCACTCCTCTTGTTAGTGATCCAGATTCCGTAAGAAAATCAAATGAATCTGACTCTAAACAAAAGGAGGACACTTCAAAGGCAAAAGGAAGATGCCTTGTGTTAACCTGGTAACTGAATTTGAAAAAGTTAATTTAAAGTCTGGGTCAAACCAAGTCAAATCAGAACCCAAAAAGACTATAAAACTTAATCAATCACGAACGTCATGTAAAAGTCCAGGTAAACAAGAGATAAAAGATGTAAAACCAGGTAAAGCAATTAAGTTTGTAAACCCAAGTCGTACATCAAATAAAGAAGTGTCTCAATCCAAATATAAGGTCAACCGCGTGACTTTTACATCTCCACCAAAATAAATAAATTGTAATGTTGAAAGCAGATCCTGCTATAATTGTGGAGAGTATGGTCACATAGCGTCTCAGTGTCCTTATTATCAGGCACTGAGGAGGAGTAGAACTTTTAGTATCTATACCTAGACCTTTTAAGAGGAACTCAGTGACGCCTCCAAAAAGGTCTAATGAACCTAAAGTTCAATCCATAAGCCAGTCGTTGTCTATCACAAAACTTTACACAAGCTGGCCTATGGAAAGAAAAATCCGCCTCAGCGTCTGAAAATGAGAACAAACATCAATCTGAGCTTCCCTCAACCTCAAAGGGTCAATGGATTGAATTTATGATGTGTGATGCCTCAGGGAACCCAAGCTAGTGAAGGCTTGGGTTCCTAACATGAACTAATGATTTCATTGAATGTGCAGGTGTTCGCTATAGTGCTGAGACTAACACATGGATTGTAGATAGCGGAGCATCCAGGCACATGACAGGGAATAGAGCTCTCTTATCAAACATCAGAAAAATCAAAGAAGGGCATGTTCATTGGGTGGAAACAAAGGCAGTACATCACAGCCCAAGGGAAGTGGGAAATGAGAAGTTTAAGTATAAGGTAAACTACATCCACAACTACAAAATAACTTGCTTTCAGTTTCTCAAATTTGTGATAAAGGATTCAAGGTAGTCTTTGACAACAAGAAGTGCTACGTTCTAAAGAAGGACTACATGATTCCGGAGGACCAAATTATAATGTCAGCTTCGAGATATAATGATCTTTATGTTTTGGATCTCTCAAAGACCTCTACAATGGCATGAAGTTCAGTGCTTCTTGTCCAAAGCTACTGAGAAGGACTCCATCTCCTGGCATAGGAGAATGGGACACATAAATCTGAGGAAGATGAATCAATTTGTCCAGAATGATCTAGTGAGGGAGTAAATGTTAAAAACTTCCACTCCCAGATTTCTGTGTTGCATGCAAAAAGGACAACAGATGAAGAAGTCTCATAAGGAAAAGAAAGTTCATCTATAGAACTTCCTCTTGAGGTCCTTCACATGGATCTATTTGGTCCACTTAGTACAAGAAGCATCACAGGCGACTTGTATTGCTATGTATTACGGATGACTACTCAAGATTCTCTTGGTAATGTTTCTGAAATCCAAATCAGAAACATTTGAATCTTTCAAGGAATTAGTAACTACACTGGAATCCCTATTCAAGCTGAAGGTACGACAGTTGTGCTCAGACAATGGAACCGAGTTCAAGAATCAGTGGTTGGAGGCCTATTGCAAGGAAAAGGGAATTGTGCATCAATTCACCTCTGCCTACACTCCTCAGATGAACGGGTTTGTAAACGGAGAATCGCAGCTTGATAGAGACGACACGCACTATGCTGGCAGACTTGAAACTGCCTATTCAATTCTGGAATGAAGCAGTGGCAAATGCATGTTCACGCTTAATCGAGTTCTGGTTGTGAAACACCATGGAAAAACATGCTACGAGTTACTACAATGACATAAACCTAACTTAGAGTATCTCGAGCTGTTTGGTGCTCCATGCACCCTACTGAAGAGACTCAGGAAGGGAAATTTAGTGAGAAGGTTGATGAAGGGATTTTTCTAGGATCAACATACCGAACAAGAGAGTTTTAACAACATCAATGGGTCAAGTAAAGGTGTGGTGTAACGTGATGTTCAGAGATACATCACACCGCCTGTGGAAAAGGACCTGCTTACTTCTTCAACTATGATGGATTCTTCAAATCCTTCAATATTCCTCTTTCCGCTTCAGAAGACGAGTTAGCAAACAGATGATGTATGATGTCTTGAACACACCGTCTCAAGATTCAACACCATCCAGTTCACAATGTCCATCATCTACCAATTCATGGGGAGCACTTGAGGTGAGTGACTCCGCCTCTGATGAAGAAAATGTGGAAAGTGATCAGAACAACCAGGATAGACAGGTTCAATTACATGATTCAAATACAAAAGAAGATAAATACATAATCATCTAATCTTTACTTTTTTTCTTGTATCAAGGTTTCATCACTTGTAGGGGCAGAGGTAGAGGCTGATTGATCTTGTCTTTTCTTAGTCCTATCTCTTGACCTGTAGCAGTGGCCTATGCAGGGGCATCCCCTCCTTCTCTTCATCATCATCGTCACTCTCTTCATCTTCATCCACATCATCATCATCACTAATCACCATCTCCCTCTTTAATCTTTAGAGGCTCATCTTTAGATCCTTTAAGTTTGAGCATGATGGTCTTCTTAGCGTTCTCCAACTCTTCAATTTCTTAGCAGAAGTGACTCTATGCTCTTGGAGTTGGGCA